>VZTB01000824.1:21906-67553 GCA_013397245.1 Thryothorus ludovicianus | reverse complement strand
CGCAGCGCAGCGCAGCGGGGCCCCTCGGCACCGAGCCCCGGCCCGGCCCGGCCCGGCCCGCGCGAAGGGGTCTCCCGGCTGCGACCGGCCGCTCGGTCCCGCTCTGCTGCTCCCTGGCTCTCTCCCTCCTTCCCTTCCCTCCTCCTCCTTCTCTCTGCGCTTTCCACCTCCCCTGCTCCTGAGTGAGCGCAGCCTCGGATGTCCGGTTTCCTGGTGGGTTTTTTACCTGGCAAACTCTGGATAACTTTGATGAGAATTTGCAAAGCGGCTGGGAAAGTTGGGAACTCCCCTGCAGGCGCATAGGAGCTGCTGCTACCGCATCTTCTCCATCCCACGGATTTTACTGCCTTGGATATTGCGAGGGGAGGGAGGGGGGAGAGGACAGCAAAAGAAGAGGGGGAGAGGAAAAGTAGGAGCCTCACAATTTCGGCTGCATTGCTCCGGCTGCCCCGCGGCCCCGCTCCGCGCCCGCTCTGCCATCCCTGCACCATGCACTTGCTGGAGGTGCTCTCCCTGAGCTGCTGCCTGGCTGCCGGCGCCGTGCTCCTGGGACCCCGGCAGCCGGCCGCTGCCGCCGCCTACGAGTCCGGCCAGGGCTACTACGAGGAGGAACCCGACGCGGGGGAGGCAAAGGTAAGCCCCTACCTCCGCTGTAGATGCCAGCTCGCTCCTCTGGGCATGTGGCTGTGAGTCCCTTCGAACGGACGGCTCGGGAATTCCACCAAGGAAAAGATGTGGGAGAAGCCTTTTGAAGTGGGGGGTTCTTTAAAAGTGGGGGAAGGAATTTTTCAAAAAGTGTCTGAGTTTTCGGGGTTGCTGGAGGGCGAGCTGCGCGGGGAACAACTACGTTCACGAAGAGACGCGAAACACCTGATGAGCAGAGGCAGCCCGCGGGCTGCGCTCCGGCCGTGCAGCGGGGACTGCCCGGCGGGGCGGGCGGCGATCCCGGCCCTGCTCCGCCGCGGGGGCTGCGGCTGATGCCGGCCCCGGCAGCCGGGGCGCGCCCCGCAGGCGCCTCCGAGCGCGGTCCTGCGCTGGGGAGCGCGGACAGAGGGCGGCTGAGAAGCGCTCAGGGGAGCAGCTGGGCGCAAGAATGAAGCGGCCAGGGAGGCGTGGGAGGACGATGACAACAAAACCCTGGACTTTCCATTTGTTGAAAAGCCTCTTGGAGTTACTGACGCTTTGGGTGAGCTGCTGCTGCGTGACGGAGTTGACGGGAGGTGTAAGGTGACACTCCAATCTGAAAACCTTACTTCTGCCCAGACGCATGGTGAAGGTTGGGCTTAAATTCCCGGATTCCAATCACAAATACTTAAAATTCTGGGTTAATTTTTGTTTGTGTATTAAGTTTCGTAACATAAAACTCAAGTACCTTTGGTACTTGTGGTTATGCAGTTCCTGGTATGCTGATGCATAAAAAAGATGCATAGTATGTGGTTGTATAAGCATGTGGCATTGTTAGGAAGACCTTTGATGTCTGTTTTACCCTCATCTAATTGTTTTGAAGATTTCTGACATACTTATTGAAAACAATCGTGACCTAGCTCATTCATTATTCATTTCAGTATGGGGTAGGGAGAGGGTTCTGTGGATTAAAATTTAAACTAATATTCTGGTTTTTTTTCTCCCCCTATGGTGTTTACTTTACTGATTAAAAGTTTGGGAGATTTTACTGTAACTACGTGAGAAGTCAAGTTTTGATAGTATACATTGACTACACTTCAGGTATGCAAACTGTTGTAGACCATATGTTGTACATAGAAGTCATACTTTCATACTTTTCAAATAGTAATCTGCATGGAAAAGTTTACTGATTGTACTGTAGTCTCTCTTAAAGTATTTTAACTACAGCTGAATGCTTACATTGCAATATTCTCAATACTAATACGCTATCAGTGATCATATTGCTTAAAAGTCTATGAAGTGTTTGTCACACTTGTTTAAAAGTAGGAACACAAAATCAATTCAGCTATCCACTCTTACCACTTACACTATTTATAAAAATTAAAAAAAAAAGAAGTCAAAACTTAGTGGAGGGTAAAAATACCTCAACTCCTTCCAACCCATGACTGTAAGTCAGTTATTTACTGGGTAAGACTGGCGTTTGAGTTGTAAAGCCTCAGAATAGCTTATGCTGTAAAGGTAGAAAGAATCCGAACTGGAGCATGGCGCATATTTTGTGTACTTAGACTGCTGAGGTAGAACAGCTGATAGTGAAGGTACTCTCCTCAGTGATGCTTTATGTTCCCATGTGTATGGTGTGGAAAGTTACTCTGTTTCTTGAAGAAACCTCGAAGTCTTTGGGAGCTGCCACTTCAGTGCATTGTGTGTAAGTGCAAGTGCTCCCTGAAAAAGAGGAACTGTCAGCAAACCAAAGGAAGGAGAGGTCAAGAGACTGAGTGGGATAGCTTGTGTTAAGCGATTGCATAAATAGGAAAACGTTTTTGTGCCTGGCTACTGCTGAGTAATAAGTAGAGAACGATTCTGGATCCAAGCAGACTTAGTCATGTTGGAAGTCTTTAGTTGTGAGTTTGTTGCTTTTGCTGGAGCTGTTTGAGTAAGTGAGTACTGCACGTTTTTGTTTCTGTGAATGTTGAGATGAAAGCTTAAGTAATTGTGAAAGGATTAAATAAGTAGACTGCAAGTAATTGTTTCAAGGAAAATATGATTGTATTGTCAATATAAAGTCATCTGCTTGAACTTTGTTAACTTCAAAGAAGTTGACAAATATTATGTTTTTATTTGCTATCAAGATACCATGTTGCTACTGATGCCTAAGTGTAGGTCATACACGCCTTTGGGTCAGCTCTTTATACAATATATTTATTTCCCTCCACTCCTATTTTAAGAACTTTAGCTTTAGAAAACATTTTAAAAAGTGTGAATGAAGTGTAGGCTCTTCCAACATAGGAGGAAAAGCTGGCCAGAAAATGGGGGTATTGTGTGTTTAAGTAGGTAATTTTCACGTATTAAACTTGTCTAGAGATTTGCAGCAACTTGGAAGTGTTACAGATATAAGTAGTAGTAGTTCTTCATACACAGCTCTTGCAAGGGCATGTTCTGCAGCAAGTGGGCACTGATAAGCTTGTGTAACACTGCCTCATCCCTCTCCACTCCTACCCCCTACCCCTACATTTTTTTTGGTTTTTTTTTTTTTTTTTCTTAGCCTAAGGGTAAGGCTCGTTATTTAACAAGCTTTCAGGGCCCAGATTAATACTTTTCAGCTGAACTGTCAGCTCAGTGGGATGGGAATGAACCCTGCCCGTAAATCACCCCGTGCGGATTTCCTGCAGCACGGGGGGTTGTCCCGGCGAGCGGAGCCCCTCGCAGCCGCACCCCGCCCCTCCCGGCGGCGCAGCAGGGCGGGCGGCCCCGGGCCCCTCTCTCCGCCTGGGTGGCTCCTTGCGGAGGGCAGCCTGCTTCTTCAGTCGCCTCTGTGCTCAAGGCGGCCCGGGGGAATCAGCCCTCCTGGCCCGGATTTCACGCCGCTTGGCAGGGACCCGCCGCCCCGCAGGGATGCTCGGAGCAGCTGCACAAGGCGAGGGTGAGCAGTTCTGCCACACCGGTGGCTTGAAACTTTAGCTCCTTGTACTGTCTTTGAGTGTTTTAATAACTCTTGTAATATATTTGGTCTCTGGCTTTTGTTCTTTAGGTAATTTTGACTAGGGAACGTGAGGTGAGTATATGCTGTCTACCTGTGAGAGTATTATTTCAAAGAAATAAATAATTCCTTATTGTTTGTTTGCTGGAAGTTTAAAAATGAACTGAAGGAACTACGTGGGCGTTCTGTGCAGGAGTTAAACTTCCTAGGTTGCTGAAATGAAGGTGTGGCAGTCGCATGTACCTAGAGTTCATTAATGGCAATGAGGTAACAATAGCAGGAACAGGTTATTATAGTAACAATACCTGGAACGAAACCACACAGCTGGCAGGGTTTGCCATAGCTGCACCATCCTTTTTTGCATTGTCTTTAGAATTATGTGACTATGCAAAAGCAATGTTGGTCAGTCGTCCCATGTAGTTTGAAAAAGTTTAAAAATATATTTATGAAAAGATTCTTAGTTTGTTTTACAACGGGAATAGCAAATGAAAATGTATTTGCCTGTTCTAAAGCACATCTCTGAAAATTTTGCTGGGGCCTCTTTATACAGGCAGCAAAAAGTACAGAACACTTAGTGCTGTGATTCTGTGATTTGGGTTTTTTGCAATGCAAATAACGCACTTACTTGAGCCGCATTTTTCTTGGATGCTATCTGAGATACACTTTTTAAATTTTATTATTATAAAATTATTTCAAATCTGACCTAATCATAGAGTGCTGCTCATTGACAGCGAACAGAGTTTAAATACTGTTAGTGGGAGTGTGAGGAAAAGCAGCGTGTCAGTTTCCCAGGCTTCCTGCTGTCACTGTATCTCCATGGTATAATCTCAAACCCATCCGTTTTATGGTTGCCCGTAAGTTTATCAAGTGCCTTCCCCTGTGTTCCATGCACAGGTGAGAGATGAGGCTGCCATGTCTCTTCTGAAAACAAGCACACACCTCCCTCCCCGTACTTAAGCAGTGCTAAATTGAGCAAGTAGGGCAAATGTTTTTTCCTGTTGCTGCTGTTTAGTCTGCTGGAAATTTTCTTGTGTATGTGTGTAGTCACTCCTTTTCAGACACGTGAAAGCAAAAAAAAAAGATTTTTTTTTTTTTTAGAAGCATTATTTGTAGCAGATACAACATTGGTAGTAGTAATTATTTTAAAGACTAAGGAATGCTTCTGCAAACATAGATATTAAACTTTGGTCTAGCCTTTTGTGTGAGTAAAGTACAGTACTACGCTCAAAGAGCTCACTGCACTTTCTAGTTCTTGGAGTGCATTCCTGGGTGTCTAGTGTAAGCACGCTGGTGTGCCTGGGAGGGACTTCAGCTGTTTGTCAGCAGCAATCCCATGCATTTATGAAGGTTATAAAAAAAACTGTGGAGGTCATTTTAACTGCAGTGTTTACAGGCATACAGAAGTACCCCATCCAAAGTATTATTTTTACGCTCACTTAGGTTGTGTGTATTCAAAGTCTTGCCTGTTTTTCAAGGGTGTGTATCCACTTATTTTTAGTAAAATAAACCAGGACTTAGGCTTCAGACTGTTGTAGCTGAGAGTGATGGTAGTAATATTCTCCCATTGATACCTTGCATCCAGGATAGGAAATCTGTTGAGAATCTTGTGTTCAGCTGCTGCTTTTTAAAATGTGGTCAGTGATTCTTTAAAAAAAAAAATCCTTGGAAAAAAGAGAATCCAACTAAAGTCACACTGGTTTCCTATCAAATGTAATATCCTGTTGAATGTATAAAAAATATGTTACAGCTGTTTGTAGAATGAGTTACAAGAAATTCCAAGCAAGATTTTCCCTTGAAAGTTGCAAGCTCTTTCAAAGACTAAGTTGCTTCTTAGGAGTTTTGTTTCATAAAGTGCTGATTTTTACTTAGTGAGTAGGATAGGTATGATTGTTTTCCTTATCTGTTATAAATGTTTATTATTTTTTAAATTTCACCTTGATTCTATTCAGAGTGGTAAGGTAATACCAAATTCCCCTCCATGTAAATGTGTATCTACTTCAAAGACACTAATGGCTACATAAATTGAATCAGAATTTAATTTTAAAAGTTGATTACTTACAGGAACATGGACAATTCTTTCAACTTGCCTTGCTTTGCATCTGTCTGTCTCCAGAAGTTCTTTTGGAGACAATATTTGTGTTGCTCTCCCTCTTTGTTGCATTTCAGACTTTAGTTAGGAAATAGCTATGCTGTAAGTAATTTATTCTTCTGTTCTTCCATTGTAATCATCATAAATCAATCCCTTTAGCTCTGTAGTGATTTTTTTTTTGACGTTTTCTGACTTTTCTAACATAGCTGTAACTCTTTACAAGTACTTAGAGACTGCAGTCACCAGTGGAAGGAATAGATGCAAGCTCCTCTTTAGCAAGTAACCAAGAGAAATGGTGTTCTTTGGAGGAGGAGGAGAAAACATGGGGGATAATTTCTGATAAGAAGGAAAAAAAAATAGCTATATTTTGGATCTTGATTATGGTTGACTTCAATGAAAAATGATTGCTTGGGGAAGTTAATGACATTAGTTACCTGACAACTCTGTGTTACTCCATACTGTTCACATAATGACTTTACCTACTCAGATACAGTTTTCTGGTAGCTTGACCTTGTGAGTGCAGCTTAAAAACTGTTGAAGGCATTTTATATCTTGTTCCTTACTGAACTGAGCAGGACTTTTTATACTGGACAAGGGAAAATTCTGGCAAAGAATTGGACAGTTCTTGGAAGAAGATGCCAGAAGGCTGCTGGCTAGCAAATGGCACATGTATTTCTGTCTGGTGTCAAGTGTGGCATCACCTCTGTTACTTCTCCTGCCTTCTTGTGGCAGCAATGAGAAATAAGTCATTTCAGGAATTGTGAAAGACAAAATCCTTTGCACCTTTATATGGTTTAATTCTTTAACTTTCCTTACTCAATAGTTGTGTTCTGTTGAGAAAGAGAGAAGAGAGAAATTAAGCAGAAAGGATAGCTTCTGAGAACAGATACAGCAATTGGCTATTTCCTAGTATTTTTCCCCAAAATGACCCATATCAACTCCCCCAACACTCTTCAAGCATGCGTGTAAACTTCTAATGTTTCTAAAGATTTTTAGAAACAGTAGATAGCCTGCTCTCTTGCTGTATTTAGCATTGTTGTGGCCTCACCTTGAGTTTTGTGTCTAATTCTGAGCCCCAGAATTCAAGAAGGATGGGAAGCCAGAGGAGGGTGACAGGGCTGAGAGGAATGTCCTGTCAAGAGCAGCTGAGGAAGCTGTGTCTGTCTGACTTGGAGAGAAGGAGTCTGAGGTGTGACCTCACTGCTCTGTCAGCTTTCTGGGGAGAGCAAGTTGAGAAAGAGATTCTGATCTCTTCTCCCTCAGGTGCAGTGGTTGGATGCTTGGGAGAGGTTGAAACTGCACCAGTGGAAGTTTGGACATTAGGAAGTATTTCTTTACTGAGAGGATGATCAAACACTGGAACAATTTTAGAGAGGTGATTGATACCCTGAGCCTGTCAGTGTTTTGGAGGCATTTGGATAATGCCTGTAACAACATGCTCTACCTTTTGGTCAGCCCTGAAGTTGTCAGGCAGCTGGACTAGATGATTGGTGTGTCTTACAACTGAAATACTACATTTTATTTGAGATTGTTAAAAGAAGCAAAACTACTGTTGTTGTCCTTCCATTTTCTTCAACTGCCAAATTCACCTGGCCAAACGTATTTGTGGTGACCCCCTCCAGCTGAACAGAATGTACTTGTGGCATCAGCTACAATATTTAAAGCCAAGAGAAAAACTGGCCAAGTGAAGCTTTACACCTTAGCTGCTCTTGACTTATTCATGTTTGTGTAGACAATGAAATGTTTGGAGGGCTAGTTAGTTTGTTACATGGGTGTATTTGTTGTTTCAGAGAGAGAGAGAGAGAAAACTCTCCAGTCTGTTTAAGGAAAAGTCTCTTTGGTTTTCTTCATTCCCTAGGAAGAAAAAAAAAAAGAAAGGAAAGCATTTCTTGCCTCAAGTGTTGGAAGTAATTCTGAGAGGGTTTGGGTGGGGTTTTTTTGTGTGTTTTTTTGTTTTGTTGTTTGTTTTTCAGTTTATGTATTAAATAATCTATTTTCTTTTAAAACGTTGCCTTTGGAGCCCTGTCAATTTACCAGTCTTGACCCGTCCTTCTTTACTAACAGCTGCGAGGTGTTGCACACTATGTGACACCTTTGTGACTGCGGTGAGTTAGACTGTGGGGATACCATAATAGTAGATTTCATTCGAAGTCAAAGATGGTGCTTATATTTTGCACCCCTAAAAGGATAATTCTTTATTTGGTGTGCTGCTGAGGAGAGGATCTCTGCTTAGCTGCACACTCACTATTACTTAGAACACACCACTCCTATTTCTTCTTAGAAATAAGGAACTTCAATCATTCCAGTTCTGCCTATTTGTAATTACCCACAGGTGCACTTGACAGAAACAGGATTTGCCTGTAAAATTAATAATATCAAGAGTCTTGGTGGAGATAATAGTATATTTTTTATGGAATCACTATGTATGCATAGATCAGCAGTGCAGTTAACTGTAAAAGGAAAATACAAAATAAACTTGCTAGACGATGCCTTATTGACGTTCGTCCCTTCCCTCGGGACAGATGTTTCCAAATTAAAACAGAGCCCAGGACTTCCTCTTCACCCCACCCACTCTCTAGCACATCTTGCATAATGGGCAGAGTGCTGCTGCAGTACAAACACAACCATTTACTTTGTTTCATTTGACTAATAAATGCCAAGATATTCACGTTAAGTATTCAATGTCTCTTTGCCACAAGGGTGATTTTTAGTTTTTCCTCCTTTAAGTCATTAGTTCTGGAATACTCCGTGATTTGGAGGCAATGAGACCATCTTGTTTAATAAGCAGGTTTGCTCAGTAGATTCGGTAAATACGGAGAATTTTTTTTCCAGGAAGGACAATTATTTTGACTTTCCAGTTGGATGTTTTTCTGGCTGGCTAGAGAAGGGCAAAATATTGGTTAATTTAAAAAATACCAAGAATCTTCTTGTGCAGCTCACAGGGCACAGCTTTCAGGAGAGCATTAATAGCTGCTAAAAGTGCTGCTGACGTGAGGCCCGATATGATGGGTATTGGCACCTCTCCTTTATAAAATTTAGTTTCATCTAAACTGCCAGACAACAGAAGCAAGAAGCTCAAAATCAAATTCTCCGAGGGTTTCCTTGCTTGCTGGAGTGTCAGTGATGCTGAGTTTGTGCCTTCTGCCTTGTGTTCCCTGGCACACCCTGAGCTGTGAGAACTTTTTTGAACACATGGTTTGGAGTGGTCTGGGCTGCTTTTGTGGCTCAGCAGAGCCCAGCAGGTGGGCAGCTCCTGGCTACCTCTGTGCAATTTGTTTCAGCTGCCAGGAATGCCATGTTAATAGTACTGGACACGTGAGAATGTCCCCTCTTGGGAGGGGTTTAATGTTTGTGTGCCGAGGGAGGTAGTTTAAATTAACAGCTGGACTCAGACTGAGATCAGACCACCTTAGAGTGGCAGATTGGTTGATAAAGGGCTGTCTGCAGTTGTGCTTCTCTCAAAGGCAGTGGTGCTCGTCAGATGAAAGGCAGCCTGTACAACTAAAAGTTGTGTTTTATGATAAAACGCTTTTTTTTTCTTATCCAAGAAGAGCTGCCGATTTCTCTCTGATTATCAGTTATAAAAATTATGAATATCTTTAAAATTAATGATTTTTTTTTTCTGTGTGGCTGGGCCAGCAGGTGATCAAATCATTAAAAACAGATAAAGGAGTAAAAATCTATAGAAGAGCTGTGAAGTACTTTCCTTTTTGAAATGTCTGTGGATGGGCTGTAAAGCAGTAAAAGCACAATGAACCATGAATTTGGAACAGGAAGTAGGGGAAGGAGCTGAGAAGAGTTTTCAGAGGGCAGAGCCATGCTTCAGAGGAAGGAAGAATTAGACTGTTCCATTGTATCAGGTAGAACTAAAGATTTAGCCAAACTCTAAATTGAACAGTCACTACTAATCTGGATTAACAGCATAAAAAGGCTCTTTGTAGTAATGAAACTCTTTGAATATTTTAGCTAGCAGTTTCAGAAAATTAATGAAATTTTCAAATCCGCTTCTCATATGACAGGTGGATGATCTCTGTTTTTACTTTGAGCCTGTAAGTTGCTGCTCTACTCCCTGATTAGTTGGCTTGTTACCACAAGCCAACTATGTATGGAGTACTGAAGTCAAGTTAGAGTGGAAGAGTATCTGTAGCTGGTCAGACAGAATGCCTGATTAGCCCTATATGCCATTCTCAACAATCTCTTTGGAGAGCCTGTGCTACATAGCCACTGAACTTGCACCCTGTGCCCCACTGGTGTGGCAGAGGATGGTTGGAGGGTAATGTTGGAAACCTCACACACAGTGATGAAACCTCACCTCAGGTGTGATGAGAAATGATCTATCACATCTTCCCCCTGACACACCCTTCTCCCCGGTTCCTTCCAGGTGAAGACTGCCTTTTAGTCATGTCTATTGCTGCAAGAGGACAGTACCCAATGAGTCCTGCCTCCAAAAGTTTCTTATTTTACCCTTGATCAGATGAGCTGCCCTAATTGATTCACCTATAGGGAGCTTTTTGCACAACATCCAGCTGATTTGTCCTCAAACCATCTCATGGAAATAGCTTGGGAGATTTCTATTCCACTTTGTTCCTTCACCTTTGCATCCCACAGACCACGTTCAGGAGAAATATTGGGTGTGTCAGCATGTACCTGCTGCTCACTTCTTGGCCAGCTGGGGACTTCAGTTAGAAAATCCAACAGGCATTTGCAGGATCTCCAGATTCATCATGTTTGTGAAAGGGCAACCATGGTGATGTGTACCTGTGATCAAGCACTCTTCTGGTCTTCTTAGTTATTGTGGCTGGCCTTCTCTTCTTTTTATTTATGCCCTTACCATCCAAGGCCCTGCCAAATTACAGGGTCTATTTGACAACCTCCTTCTGTGCAAAGAAATGGAAAGTGTCACTACATGCTGACAGGCCGTTGGCAGCAGCTTGTGAACGTCCTTGCCTTAAATGATGGTGGGGTGTGTGTGTGTTGTTTTCTTTAATAGCTTTCTGTTGACTTTTCTCCAGGTGCTCATTGAGCCCACAGCAGCTTTTCACTTCAACACTTTTCTGTATCAAGTATGCCTGTTTACTTGACATAATAGTAAATTTAAAAACAACCAAACAAAGGCTCAAGACAAGCAGAAGGATTGGTTCTGACACTTGCTGATTAAATATGAAACTTCCAGAGTCCCTTCTCTGGACAAGGCGGGGAATAATTCTGTCCATGGCACTTGTGGTTTTATTGAGTTCCTCTCTCCACTGTTCTTTTACAGGCTAAAGATCTTTCACTTATGTAACCTGCTTTTTGAAATGAAACTGTTCTTTACCTTTGATCACCTGAATTCATACCTTCTAAATACCCTTTAAGATTGCAGAATGAGGAGAGGGGAGAGCCAAGAGTTCACACAAGATTCCGTATGTGGAACACAACAGATGTGTGTAGGGACACAATGATGTTTTGTTCTCTTTCCTAACAATTCCACTTGTGTATTTAAAAGTGTGTCTTGATATGCTAGTATTTTGTAACATGTCAGATATGAGTATTAAAATGCCTCCTTTAAAGAACTACCCATATTTATACTGAAGAACAGGATGGGGGAAGGAATTTTGTAGTTATTACTACTTCCTCAAAATTCACATAAAAGCTGTTCTTAGGGGCCTATTTCAAGATGATGTATGATTATTTAAACTTTTGTGTTCATTATGCTTTTAATGTGTTTTTCTGCCTGCCACATGTGCACAGTGAGAGATTTAATGGAACTAGCTATCTTTTGAGTTATAAACCATGAGCTGTATATTTAATGTCCTTAATGATTTTTCTTTAAAAATGAGTTGTCGTCTCAGTGTGATCTGTGAAATATATCAACAGATCTGCAAAGACTGTTTATGCCAGTTAACAATAAGATGTTACTGTCAGGCAATATTTGTGAGGGCTTGGTTATGTGCACTAATTAGGTGCATATGACCAAGCAAATTTTAAAACCTGCCCATGCTTGCAAATTTTTAGATACATGTCAAGCCTAGCCTAAAGCATAAGAATATAGGAAATACCCCACTGGGACAAACTAATAGTTTGCAAGAGGCCCTTGTCGTGTCAGCAGCATGTGCTGTTCTGTTTAAGGAGAATATTTGGATTTAATCAGTTTCTGCAGTTCCCTCTCCGCCTACTCACCGAACATCCACAATTGTTGGATTAAGGATGTTGGAAGACATGCCTCTGCCCCTTTATTTCTTTAAGGATGTCTTGTCCATGGGTTGGGTCTGTTTTCATACTGAAGATTCTATTAGCAGTTAGTAGATTCTGAGCTGCTTCATACCAGGATGCTGCTGGTTGGGGGGCAGTGAAGTTTAATTTTGTTGACTTGCAATATATGTAGAGACTTATTCTACAGTTAATATTGATTAATAGTATTAAGATTTATACCTTTGACCTTGTGTTTCAAAAATTTTCTGCCCTTTTGAAGATAAAAAGGGCATTTTATTTGAGGATCTGGGATATATATCCTTAAATTTTTGAAGACCAAACTAAAGAAGAAACATAAATATGTAATTTAATTATTTCATTCTGTATTTCAGTCAAATACAAATTTCATTAGTTCTTGTGTTTTGGCCAGTCAGAGTGATGGGATGATTTCTGTCACTCGCTTGGTTTAAGGGACTGATTTTATTTTCATCTTTAGACCTTTATTACATGTGTGGTGTCTCTCTAGTTGCTGTCTGCCTTTGGCTTTGCCTGCTTGGGGAAATATTTTCCCTCCAGGTTAGAATTAAAATCTATAGCTCTTTTGAGGTGTTTATGGTGCCTGAAACCCCTGTTATGGATTTATTTGTAGGAAATTCCATTTCCAAATGCCATTTAATGAACAGTAGTGCAGTGCTGAGTACAGGGGCAATCCAGGAGATTTTTTCTTTGTCTTGATGCCCTACTCCATAGAAAAGTACAGGAACAGTTGCAAAGGTATTTAGAGAAAGGTGATGGAGTTGGGTCACAAATTTCCCTTAATTCCCTATTTTCATCTTCTAGGAGGAGGGAGAAGATAAGGGAATTAAGAGAGGCTCTTTAGATAAAGATTATATAGTGTGAGCTTTAGCAGACTTTGAGTGTTACCCCCTTAGAAATATCTGTAGTCTTCTGAAGAAGACTAAGTCATCTAGGGTTAGGCTTTTTTTTTTTTAACCTTTACATTGCTTGTTCCTTCTGCTTTGTGGTATTGGGACATTTCTTCTTCTGCCTCACTAGAAAAGTACCATGTTCTGCTGTATTTGAGGAATTTATACTTCTTGCCAAAGGTCCCATTGAGGCATATTTGTTTAAATCCTCTTTGTTATAATAGAGATATTATCTAACAAGTGATTTATTGAATAAAATTGAAGCTCTTCTGGATAATGATAACATTTTCAATTTCTAAATATTTTTTTATATTTGTGCCAACCAATTGATTTCTGTTATTGTTCTGCACATTTTTATTACAATTGTGAAAACAATTACAATTGTATTTAGCTTTGATTTTGTTCTTTCCTTCCACAAAAACCTTGGTATGTGCATTATCATGGAGCCCCTAAATTAGACTATTTAACATGTATTCTTGTAAATACTTTAATTTTTGTAATCACTATACATATATTTTGTTTACCTTCAAACTACCTAATGAGGGAGCTATTAGAAAAGCTTTTTCTGAGCTAGAGTGGGTTGTGTTCATTAGCTAATTAGTTTAATCAGAATGGGAATTTCCTTTTCACTTTGAGTTAGTGCAGTATTGAAGAATTTAAATTAAATGCAAAGTCTTAATGAGATGTGGAATTAATTGGTTATCTTACAAAACTTGCACTGATACCTCAGTAGCAGTCTTACAAGAAAAATGGAATTAATGATTTTTAAAGTAACTGAATTTCATGCAGAACTACTCTAATCCATTGCTTATCAATTTTTCCATCTACTTTCATAAAATCAGAATTAATTTGCAACCAATACCCTGATACTCAGATATGTAATTGCTTTAGCTGAGCTTCAGCAATGGCTTCAAAGTCTTCTAGGAGATTGAAAGAAAACAAAGAAGAGAACCCCTCAACCTCTCTGAATCTAGTCAGTGAAGATCACAGCAATTTGAGAAGTTTCTACCACCCTCTTTAAGGTCACTGTATTTCATGCCAGGCTCTGATAGAGCTGTACCTTGGAAGGACAAATTGTTTTATTTAATTATTTTTTATATATACTGAGTGTGCAGTGTTTTATTTGAATTGTCAGAAATACATTAATTTTCTGGTATAATTATGGTCTGTAAGCAGTACTGATAGAAAGGTGTAATTGATCATACCTGTCTGTGTCCAGACCTAGTAGTAGAAAAAGGTTGTGTCTGTGAGTAACAGTTCACTGTGTTGCATATGAGATATGGTAAATAACTGTACTTAATTTGTCAGAAGAGGTGCTCCAGCCAGAAGCCTGTCCCTGTTCTCCTGGTTCTTTCTCCTCCCTCTTCATGGGTTGGAAAGCTTGTAATGGGAAGTACTCCTTTTGGTAGCACCATGGATTTATGCTGGATTTACAGTAACTGTGCAACACTTTACTTCTAAGTACTTCAGGTACATAACTTCCAGTGTCTGATCTTACTTTACTGTGTAGCAAGATTAAGTAAGATGGATACAGTGTTTCACAAACACATCCTCGTGAGCAGTGACTACCAATGTGAATAGATTGTTCTAATAAAATTATCTCCTTCGTTTAATCATTGTCGGTTCTGAGGTTCTTATTAGCCAGATGAATTTTGCTGGTTTAGCTTTTTTTTTTTTTTTTCCCCTCCTTACATACATATAAGGTTCAGCTATATTGAAGTGGAGGGCTGGTAACACTGGACTCCATTGCTGTTTTAACTAGTCAGCTGTGCTTCCTTACATAGCTCAGGATCAACTAGGAAGCTCCAAGTCAGATTTCTTTGTGATTAGAGTTCTTTTGTTGTGTTCTGTGTAGTGAGAAAGTGATGTGGTTAATGATGGAATTGTAAACAGGTTAATTTTTGCAACAAATTCCATGTAGTTTGTGAGCAGCTAAACTTGTACTGACAATTTTTAAGACTGTCCATTGCTGAGTTATTTATGTTGAGTGAAGGTAATTTTCAGAAATTATTTCTGTAGAAATAACTACCAGAAGGACATATAAATATTATTTGTCTTCTACTTTGTACTTGGACTTTCAGTGACACAAGTTTGGTGTCTGGGAATCTTTCTCTTGCTATGATATAAAGATTTATTATCAATGCCTTGCTGTCATTCCACATAAATAATATGTTAGACTAGAGCCAAGATAAATCTGGAAGTGCTGACAAGCACTGCAACCACAAATGTATGAAGTCTATGAATACATTTGCTACAGCTTGCTATTCAGTAAAAATAAAGCATTCACAAGTTGGACAATGCTAGTGTTAAAAACTTTTTTTTTGATGTACTTTTAATACTCTTTGGAGTTACCTGATGTTTAGGGACCTTGAAAAGATAAACAAAAATGCCTGCAGTGTATTGTCCAAGTCTAGATGGCAGCCTGTAGTCCTCTAGAGAGCTGGGCTGAGCACGGGTAACTGGGAAGCAGCACTAGCCTAAGTGATTCCACTTACCTCCTTCACTGCAGCCTGTGAATTACAGAATTACACGCTGAACCTAATTTGAGGACTGTGAATTGATACATAAGCTGATCCAGGTGAAGAGATAGAAGCCTGTATCTTAAGCCCTTTGAGTGTTTCTTGCTCATTCAGGGCTGCTTTGTGTAAATAGTAAAATAGCTGGGGAGGCAGCAGGCTTGTGTCCTTTAGGCTTCTGTCTTTCACCTGTGTTCTTGAGCAGTTCCTGTGTTTTAAATCTGTCTCTAGTTTCTCACTTTGTTTTCTCTACTCCTTGTTTCTCTTCTTCATCAAACTGTGAAATAATCTGATCTCTCCCTTCCCACCTTTGTAGCTATAATCATAAATTTTAATTGCCCTTTCTCATGTGAATAAATGCCAATAAGGCTACACCAGGCTGTCAGGGCCCTTTGATACCTTTTCACTTTTTCTCTAGCAAATAGCAAATTAGTGCCAACATATGTCCCTCATTGAGTGTGTCTCTCCCCCATCTCCCTCACTAGCTTCAGATCATGGTTTTTCCTCTTTCTCTCACTCTCTTCTCTGAGATCTAGGGTTCAGCTGCAGACACCAGCTCTCTTCCTTCTCTGTGACCTTTCTTTTTCTCATTTTATTCTTAGGGCAAAATGAACCTTTTTCTGCTTTGTGTTTCTTTACACTTTTAAAGTGAGAAGTTTATTCTCACTGGTGTTGCTTCATGACCTGCTGCAGACCAAAGCTGTACCTGCATAGCAGGTCTTGTTCAGCAGCTGCAGGGAATATACACTGATTGTTCCTTAAAACTTTTTATGCCAATCTGCCGAAGTCTACTGGAAATTCATAAACTATGATGCTTATTTGTTGGCTAAGTTTTACTGGAGATGTTACAAATATGCCCCTGAGGCACTCTCCATGTTTTCTTTCTCTTCTCATCACTCTGTGTCATACTTCCCTGTCAGTTTAAGGTACTGCAAAACTTCAAGGGGAGAGGCTGCACTATATTAATGTGGACAAAAAACAGACATTAGGACAGTTCCTCAGTGGAAAATCAAGCTTCAGGTTAAAGTCTGTCAAAACCTTTGAATAAACAGCTAGAAACAAGGTCTTACAAGTGGACAAACTGGAGAAGTTCCAGTCAAAGTTAACCACCAGAACCTGCATAGTTTGGTGCTGCCAGCTTAAATGGTATTTCCATTGCCCACTTGCTTGTTTGTTGCCTGCACTATCCCCTCCTGAGTTCCAGTGGGAGTATGTGGGGAACTGAGTTTTTTTAGTCTGGTTTACTTCTTGGCTTCACATGTGCCTGTGTCTACCCAGGAGACAAGAATTTGTAGAAAGGCATGAGTAAGCAGTTGGGAATACAAAGAGTGGATGTGGATTTGTTTTTGGTTTTTTTTGTGTGATAGGACATTTGTTGATCAATAACTTAGATCACAGTGGTATTGTTAACCCAGCTATGAGGACCAGTTTCCTTTTCACTTTGCAATGTCCTATGAAAAAATAGCCCTAGAGCAGAAAATGCCTTGAGGGAGGCAGTAATTATTTGAAAAACATCTGTGATTATTGTGCCTTAAGTGCTCGAAGTTTAAGCAGCTGAGTCACACTGTCTGGTCTTGTGCTGTGGCTACAAGACAGAGACTGGCAGCTATGAGGAATACATGGCATGGCCTCAGTAACCACAGTTTCAAGATATATTCACAAGTTTCAGTTTTCAAAAGTTACCTCGTTTAAATGGGTAGGCTGATTGGGGAGAGTTAAATAAGTGTACACTTGAACATTCATCCTGTGTAACTAGAGCAGTTCTTTTCAGTTGCATTTTGTGTTTTCCATAGTCTCTTTTGTGAAATTGCTGAGGGATTTTTCTGAAGTATATGAAACTTTTGTCCTCAGATCAAGCTCAGGTTTCTGCGGTACTGACCCTTTGCTCAGAGTTTAAATCCTATTGGTTAGTGCTGAGTTATACATGGCAAGTAGCTGAAGGAGAAGGTGAAAGAGTTAAAGAAAAGCAGCAATGAAGAGATTGGAACTGCTATCCATTTTATTTCTACTGCTCCAGTAACAGGCATCCAGAAACTAAGGTTAGTAGGAGCACTACATAGCATATTCTATGCTGAGAGAGTCTAAAGCATATTTGAATTTTTTTCTAAAAATAAAACTGTATAGATCAATGCATCTGATTCCTAGCACCAGCTGCTGTCTTTATTCCCATTCACTGCTAATACAGTGGAATTAAAGGGGAGGTAATTTTAGTATGGAATTTCCTGAAATCATATAGTTTTATTTTAAGGTATTGTTCTGTATCCGGATGCTGTTGCTTAGTTTAGATCTAGCTATAGAATATAATTGTGCTGTTCCCACCCTTTTATGTATAGACACACATGCACATTCACAATGTGTGTCTGTATTTATATATATACATAGATTCTTTAAATAACTCGAAAACAAGAATACATATTTAAATGTGTATTTAAAACTGTCAGCTAACAATTCTGGTATAACTGAATTGAATTTACTCTATTTTTTTCCCCGAATTAATCTCTTCTAATTTTATGGTTTTATTTCCAAAAGATCAATTGCAATTTAGAAAATACAGAATCTAAAAACAAATTCAAAATTAAAATAGTTTGAAAAACAGGTATTTACTTTCAAATTTTAGATTTTTTTTTAACTGCCTGTTTTTACACAATGCCTAAAACTTTCATACTGACTGTCATGGTTTAACCCCAGCTGCCAACTAAATACTACACAGCTACTCACTCCCCACTGCCCCCAGCTCCTAGTGGGATGGGGAGGAGAATCTGGAAAAAGAAAGGCAAGACTCATAGGTTGAGATAAGAACAATTTAATAATTGAACTGTTGAATTGTAGTAACAACAATAATTGTAATGGAAGGGAGAAAGAAGGAGAGGACTAAAACCAAAGAGACAGGTGATGCACGGCACAATTGCTTCCCGTCTGATGCAGTGATTGGCTCCTCCCAGTTTCTCTACTGTTTGTGATTTTTTTCTGGTATGGAACATCCCTTTGGCCACTTGGGGTCAGCTGTTGAGGCTGTGCTCTCTCCCAGCCTCTTGTGCACCTGTTTGCTGGCACAGCAAAGGAAGGGAAAGTCCTTGGCTTAGGCTAAGCACTGCCCAGCAACACGGTGTGTTTTCCATGTCAATCTCATACCAAATCCAAAACACAACCCTATACCAGCTACTTCGAAGAAATTAACTCTGTCCCAGTCGAAAGTAGGATGCTGACTGTGGTGAGGAGAGACTCAAATTGCAGATCAGTAAGCTGTTTTTCAGGACCTCGTGCTTATACTTGTTGCAGTCTTGCTATATCTTTCCTAAGTGTACGATAATAGTCTAGGATATTTACTTCTTATGCTTGTTAATATCTTATTGATGTAAGATTTGAAGTCTGCATACTCATTGACAGTTGGAATCTCAGAGTAGTAGAATGCAGCAAATCTGTGTTATCAGGAAAACTGTTCGTATTTTCAAGCCAAAATCATGTCTTCATTGAGAAAAGATTTTGTAATTATTAGCTGCCTGACTCATCATACAGTCAAATCACAGTGTGCATGCTATCTGATGTGATTAAGTAGAAATCTGACTGCTTTCACTTATTGTATTGTTTTCTGTATCACTTCGTAGTATAAAAGGTGATCAAGATGCACAAGATAGAAGCAACTGACTTACTAATCTTCTTTTTATTAATGAGATACTTTTAAGTAGTTTTCCAGGTCTTTATTCTGTGATCTGCATGGAGTGAAGTACGTTCATGGCTATAACTTGTTTCATATCTCAATGTGACTGTCCACAAGTGTACCTTTAGATAAACTCTGAAGCCCTTTTGGCAGTGCCAATGAAACAGTTGCCTGTGCTCTCAGATGCCAAAAGTGGGGTCTCTTACACTCTTCCTACCTTCTTGCTTCATCTTCATCCTTTTTTAGTAGTTTTATTCTGACTGGAGAAATGAGATCTGAGTCACCTCTCTCACACTCATGTTGTCTGAGTCAGAAGTGTTTCATAGTTACCTCATTTTTTCGTCATTTTTGCCTCAAACTATGAAGTGCAATATCATGCATCTCTCTGCTTCAAACAGAAGAAAGTTGCTTTCAGTATACTGCAATTACAATAAAACCCAGGTGACTTGCAGTTGAAATGCAGTTCTTGCCTCAGCACTCCAAGCGATAGTTTAGTAGAAAATAAAGAACACTGAATACAGTTCCTGATATTCCCCATTCATATTTTTACGGCAAAAGGCTGTTTAATTTCATTAGAAAGGAAAATTTAAATGACTCAGTTAAAACTCTAACCTCAGATCCAGTGGGGTACCTTGATTTTTTTCAACTTGGTAATTCTGACCCGTCAGTCCCGTATTTGTGATTGCTAATGTGCATTGACAGAAACAAAGCATTGAAGAACGTTATTTTGAATGTCTGGAAACTTTAATTTGAAGAATGGTTCAACTGTCCTACCGTGCTAATAAACTTACTAATAAATTTGTAATTTACTAATAAATTGCAAGTGTTTTATATGGTCTGTAAAATAACCTATAAAGATAAGGAGAGAAATAAATCAATGTACATTACTATTGCAGAAGTGCTTCCTATATCATTATCTGCTGCGTCACATAGAGAACATTGCATTAAAATACCAGCACTCCCAAATGTGAAAAATTGTGACAGCAGAGCAAAATAATGAAACTTTAAACTCATGAGAGTTTAAATAAAACTGTGATTTGCTTCCTTTGCTTTAAGATTGAATATATTTGTTGCATAGAATGCTAAAATAGAAGATTCATTTAAAAGCCCAGGTAAGTACATTTCTACATTTCAGTGTTGTCACTGAGACAGGATCATCAGAATCTCATGCATATAGGAGGGAGCAACAGTGAATTGTACCCTTCTTCCTTCTGCATGTGGCACTAGTAAGGCAGGTACTGTGCTACTGTCTCCAATTTCAATTTCTACGGATGAACTTGTATTGAAAACCTATATTGGAAGAAAGAGATGCATAATAGAGAGGGAAATAACTTCTAGTAAGAACATAAAGAGCTTCAAATCAAAAGGTGACTGAGGAAACTTGTAGAAATCTTTGGAAAAGAGAAAATATAAATGGTTGATGGCATAAAACTAAAGTCAGAGACATTGGTGTGGGGTTCGTTTGTTGTGAACTGTGAGAATGACTAATCTTGGGAAAAAACTGTCAAGGGAAATGGTGACTTTAACATCTATTCTTGTCCTTAAGTTTAGATGCTCTAAGATAGGAGCCTTTGTTTCAAGATGTTTGATTCAGTGCTGAGATAACATAGATGAAAATGGCCATTGCAGGCAAGAGGTTGGGGTTGGACTTCCTTTGGTGCCTCTGGCTCTCTGAGCAGAAGACCTTTGTACCAACATAGATAGTTATAGCATGCCAAAATCCTCTCTGGTACGATGACAAGTACAAAAAAACTTGGAAATACCCTGATGAAGTCTGTCTGTTTTGTCTGCTTGTGAGCAAAATACTGAAAGATGACGTCTGAAGTGGTGATTAATTTTTTCCAGTTTTATTCTTTGTCTTCCATCAAGCAGCAGATAAGGCCTGAGCCAGGGTAACTAGCCCACCAAGTTTGTTATCTAGTTATATATGCGTCCCCCAAGTTTGTTGAATTCCTTTATTGTGGCTGCTTGTAGCTGTTGCCTCCACAGCAGTGAGTTTGTTGCATTGTGTAATTGAGTCTTGGAAGGGAGGTGGAAATCTCCTCTCCACCGCCTTTACTCTGTTATTGGATTGCTTTTCTAGATTTCAAACAGCTCTGATTTTGTAATAAATAGTGTGTAGTTATTTTTGTGCTGCTATTCACAACATTATTTTTAATTTACAGCTCTCATGCAGAAACAATGGGGTTGTGGCTTGCTTTTCTTTCTTTTTACTGTTTGCTTGTCAGATCCTCTTTGCATTTTGAAGTGGGGTCATCTAATCAGTGCAATCTGAGAAGAGAGTGGGCAATTAATAAGGTATGATCATGCAAGACCAAAATGTAGTTATTTCTTGTTGAAACAGCTGGTAATAGCATTCAGTTTTATTCAAGCGATGCAAGCAGACATCACTTCAGCCCTTTAATGCTAATCAGTGAGTAACACGGGTGTCTCTCTTCACTGTAATGATTATATATCTCATCACGTGATTGGAGGTTGTGTGCTGCCTCTTCCTTGTCATCCTTGTCCTTAATTGTTCTCTTACAAGCACACATGCTGCCTTTATGTGAGTGCACATCCATCCATCATGGATCAGTAAACCAGAGCAGGTATCATCATGGCTTGTCTGTTTCTAGTTAAGTGAAGAGAGAAGAGCTGTGATCTTTCCATAAATGTTATGACAGGGAGCAAGCTGTGTGAGTAATTCATGCAGCCCCAGCTTGCCCTTATTTACATCTTGAAGCATCTGAAAAAGAGCACTGGATGGAATAAGCTGTAACTACGTGCAGAAGGAATTATTCTAGTGAGCCAAATCCAGTAATTATGACCTTTCTGGCTTTGGAAGAAATATTTAATTTTTTAGTGTTTTTTGTCATTGCTGGGTTTTATATAGAAACATATGTGGAAGTTTGAATTGTGCCTCCAAGAGTTTAAATAAAACAGTAAACGTTCTGTTTGAAGATGGAAATAAGATTTGGCAATATTACTGACAGGAAAACAAAAGCTTTCAAGCAGTGTATTTAGGGAACAAAGATAATTTATTTTATAATCAAATGTAAATGCACTTTTTCTTCAACTGAGCATGCTAAACCTGAAATACACTTTGCATATCAAAAAATATGTGGCTGTTCTGATCTGTTGACGACTATAAAAGTCTCAAACTAAATAAGTTAATTCTATAAATCCAAAAGTTATTTTGGCTTATATTCTCTTATTTACTCAGTTTTATATCCCAAATAAATGTATTAGGTCAGTAGTTACTCTGGACTTGCACTTATGTGGAAACTGAGTGCAATCCATGCTTTTGTCCCAATCTGCAGACTTGTGTCAGATCCTCACGTAGAAAGAAACAAAATATGGAGCCAACATCCCCAGTACAAATCTCAGGTCTTTACTCTTGGTTATACTTTTGGGTAAAAGATCAAGGGTCCGATCTTTGTGGCAGTGAAGTGAGGGAAAAGGGGCAACAAGCTGCTAAGGGTGAGCTCCTGTGATCCATCATGACTGCACTCAGGGTATCCCTGGCTGGCTCTTGGCACCGAGGTGCTGGGTGGCAGCCCAGTGTGAAGCAAGACACCCTGGTGATTGGGTAGCTGCCAAGACTCACTGGGTGGTTTTGATCTTCTGATAGAAACTTTACTGGGATAACAGATCCCCATTTCTAAGGATAGTATTCAGGATACCAGACCATACATAAAGAGTGGTCACTGACCCTCTCTGCTAACTGTGGTTTTTAGATGGAAGCACCTGTTGCACTTTGCACAAAACTCATGCTTTCAGAGTATGCCAAAGTGATCAGCTTCCTGGGGAGATTCTCTTTGGTGACCCTCCTTTGTGAGTCCCAAATAACTTCATGTGCAAATGGTGCTAGGACATGCTGTTGTTTCAAACTGGTAAGCAGGCATGAGTAAGTGTGGTGAAACACCTTTGGGTATTGAGCATGGTTAGACAGAACTTGCAACTTCAGTTTATTTTGTTGTCCCTGGAAATATAGCCAGATGGAATGCTGTTTGGTGTGGCACGTGATAGGAATATGTTAGGCACATCTTTGGTGTACATAATTTTCTATCACAGGCCAGAAGAAAACTGTTAGGAGGGATTTTTAGTTTTTGCCTTCTGAAAGCAAAGAAATGGTGTAGGTGCAAGGTAATGGCAAGGTCCTGTACCTCCAATTCACTCTACCAGGCTGTGCAGCAGCCTGCTGAGCAAATTAGAGCTTCTCTGAAGTTTCAGACCATAGTAACTGTGATGGAGATGTTCTTCTGTGGGCATTTGTTCTCCTTCTTTCATTCCCTCACTAAGATGCTCTACTTAGAAAACACTTAATATAAAACACTTCTGCTCAAGAAAATGCTCCTTAGAGCCATTGAGTTCCCTTCCCAGCTGTGACATGTACAGGGGGCAGACCAGGTCAGACTAATGCCCTCTTTGGGAAGTATGGGCACCAGCCAGAGATTTGAAATATGCAAAAAGCTAGTTTTGGAGAAGTCATGGACATGGTGTTGTGAGAGTTGCTGTAATTCTCTTCTTATTTATGGAAAACAAACAAAAAACCACAAACCCCAAAACTGCTGCATTGCTCAATGTGTATATAGAAAGCCATAATAATTGCTCCAGAAAGTGGAGACTTAAAGAAACTCCTTTTGTTTTGCTTCTGTAATTTCCAACAACCTTTTAGTTAAGTATTACAGTGGAAAGAGAAGTTTAGAAAGCAGCATCTTGAATTTATCAGAGGGCACCTGTTCTTGAATCCCTGATTAAGATAACTAATGGGATATTTTTAGCCATATAGCTGGGGTAGGGTACATCTCTGGGAGAGCTTGCATGAATTTTCTTGGAAGGATTTTATCCATGCTTAGTTCTGTGTTGCAACTGTTAGTGCTTCATCTGTTGGTGCCTTCACTAGGTAACTAACCTGCTGTTAACTTGTGCATCATCACAAACTACCTTCATTTTCTGTTTGAACTTGAAGTAAGTGCTGTGATTGAATGTGAGGTAGGTACCATGAAGACAGTGACAGGCTGTCTTAATTCAGGTGTGTCACTACTGGTTTGAAGACCTACTTTGGATATTCAAGCATTGAATAACAGCTGTGGTACCTGTTTGACGTTCTAGTAACAAAAAAAATAGCATAAATGTGGAAGTGTACTTCTTATCTCTGTATATGTAGCACTGGCTATGCAAACTGCAAATTGGCAGTCAGGTTTTTTCTGCTAGCAGTTGTAATGTTGATATCTATCTCCCCACTTGGAGTTTACTAGCAATATTTCTGTGTTGAATATTTTTGAACTGATGTCTCTGTACATGAAGATTAAGAACTCTCTGATAGTTGTGAGGTTCAGGATTTGATTCAGTTTCTGAAGTTGGCAAAAGGCAATGGTTTTGGTAGGCTGTGATTTAGTCCTAGTGCACACAAATAGTTATTTTAGTGGGAATAAGGTGCGTACTTCGAGATCTTATAAACATTAAAAATTACTGCCAAGAAGTCATTTTGCCATTTTTTATAATACCCAGTTAAAGATTGAAGTACATTTATGTTATTAGACAACTACATAGGGAGGTGTGATACTATGTTAAGCTACTTGTTTTCTTTTCAGCATCCTTTCTTTAAAAGGCAGTATAGAATAATTTCAAGTGAGCGGTGTCAACTTTTTTTCCACAGTCTAAAAAAAATTCAGTAATCTTTGGAAAATGAGGGATTTGCAAGTCTGTGAGCAAAGGAGTAGTTACTACCATTGGAGGACTTTAGTGTGCTTGTTAACTGAATTGCATTTTGAACTCTGTCCAGCATCTATGGGCATTTAGCCATGTGCTGTATTAGAAACTTGGTCACCCAAAGCTGTTGTGAGAGAACAGCTTCAAAGGGTAAACCCATGCAAATTCTAAATCAGCCCCTGGAAGTTCTCTCTGCGTGGACTAAGGCATTGGGAAACTTGAGATTGTCCAGTGCCTGAAGTGGAATGTATATATATGTTGGATTTTTTTTTTTTTTTTTTGAGACTAGTTAGAAAATGTTCCTTTTTTTATAATAAAGGTCGAGTTTATTTCCTACATTGCTTCTCTTGAGGCAGATTTAAAAATACTGACCTTTTTGGTTCGTGGCTTGGATCCATGTTTTATTTGTTTGGATTTTCAGAGGTTTGGAGGATTTTTTGTTTAAGAATCCCCTACTCATGTATTTGCTGTGCCTGGACCTCATTAGGATGAGTCTGCATAGGTTTCTGTTAATCAGGGTGGGTTGAAGAAGCACTTTATCTTGTCTTGGTATACCTCTCATCTCTTAGAGCAGAACTTTGAGACACTCTGGACATCCAGTAGCTTAAACTTCTGCTTTCATAGGCATTTCTTCACTTCAGCTGAGAGAGGAGTCAGTGAACAGCTTGGGGCTTTACAGAGGTTGCTAAGAACTTTGGTTCCAAAAAAACCAAAAAGAAAGTTGAGGCACTGTTAGAGAGCCCTCACCATGTTCTGTTCTGCTTTGCTTCTTCAACACTGCATAGGCTTTAGAGGGCAGCCAGGATTTCTCTGCCTCCAGATGGCTGCTGAGATGGAAGTTCCTTCTTCCTCAGGTGGAGCTTTAGGGGTCAATAATACCATTCTGCTATGAAATTATGTTCATTCACTCTTCTCTGTTTGGTGACATCCTGAGAAGTGGATAAACCAGGCTTCAATGTGGACGTTCCATGCGATATCTAATGCAGCCAATTCATTTAACCTTAGTATTCCATGAAAACAGCTTTAGTTAATGTATTTTACCAGACTTTTGTCCATATATTTGCTTCTGAGATTTTGATCACTATTCTTTTTTTTTTCTTGGTAGATAGCTAGCTGATCCAACTGCATTTTATGTTCTTTAAAATTTTCATATCTCTACTTTTTTTTTTTTTAAAGTCTTTATAAGCTTAAATCTTCTGAGAGCTCATCTCCTCTACAATCTCAGTCATACCTTATAGTGAGTTATGTAACAAATTTCACCTTTTCCCAAGTCAAAACAGTAATATCAGAAATTAGTTTAAAAAATAGTATGTATGCCAAGTAAATGTCCATAAACAACTGATAAACATCATACATTTTAATTTACTTAATTTTCTTTTCTTTCTTAACAAAAATTTCTTTTCTACTTAGTCAAAACCTGGTATGAGTGGAATTAATAGAAGGGAAAATGGCTGTTGCTCAGCTATTGGAGTATGCACTTTGAAAGAATAAGAGTTTGATACTTATTGCAGTGGAATTTTTCATATGCAGAAAATGAGATTAGTCTGTAGAACTTAATCTTTTAATTTATTTAGAAATTAGCTAGAGTTAAGATTCAATATGGAGCTGCTTCAGAGATAATTTGAAATTGTGTCTTTAAGAGTTTGAGGGGGTTAAAAATGTTTAGCAATTACATTAAATTAAAATTGAATTGGATTTAAAGTGGGACCAGTAGTAATTTTCTTTTTTGTTCTCCCTAAAACTAAGTAGTCTAAAACAGAAGCACATTTGAGCTCAGCTACATAGATGTAACCTCAATCAAAGCTGCAGTGTTAATGTCTTTATTATAGGGGGAAATTTTTTCTGAAAAGCCAAATGTTGCTGCTTTTTATGACTTCATGATTATAAAAGATTTCTACTGTAAATTGTCATGCAATTCAAATAAACTGATGATTTGATTTCCATATCCCTGCTTTAGATTAAAGCCATAATATGGTACTAAGTAGGTTTTGATGGGATTAATTCATACTCTTCATTTTTAGAACTTTTAAACAGGTTTTCTGATTAGAAAATTGTAGTTTAAAATCAACCATATCAAGTAAATCAAGTGTCTCTTACCTGAAGGATTGGCTTCTGGTGAATGTCTGCATGGCACAACCTACAAAGGAGGGTTATTTTGTAGCTAAACTATAGATGCATTTTTCTATAGACCCAGTGCAGGGATGGATGGCTTATATCTGAATTCATGAATGTAAAGGTAGTCAGCAATATAAGTGTTTCTCCTCCCTGAAAGATTTTACATTTTGGTGTTGTGCCTCCCCTTGTGTTTCTTCTTCTTAAAGCCTAATTAGATTTCCTCCTTTTTCATGTTTGCTTTTAATACGCTTATATATATGATTTATATATATATGATTTTAATACGCTTATATATATATATTACAAGATTGAAGTGTATTTTGTCTGGAAGCCATTGTAAATTTTGCACAACTACTAAGAAAACAAAAGAAAAAAAATCAAGACCTCCTGCCTTTCAAAGTGTTTGGAATTGATTCATTAGCCACAAAAAGATCTGCCTTCCTCTCCGCCATCCTCTTAAACTACTGGATGGTAATATGGAAGAGAGAGTCCTGATTTTGGAGCAGGTGCCCAAACAACCTTAGTTAGACTGTTTTGTAACTGCAACACAAAGTAATAGTTTAGAAATACTTTCTGTATTTTCACAAGGCAATTTTTTTGGCTGGTTATATCCAAAACCTTAAAGAAGGAATCAGTCTATTGGATTATTTATTGGACATTTTTAACCAACAGTATTTTCCTTCTACTATATATAATTATACAAAAGGATAGTTTCTTGGAATCAGATTCGCGTGTAGAGCTGTCCACGTGAATTTTGAAGGAGTTATTTGGTCCACTGGATCTAACTGAAGCTTCATAGTAAAACAAATTTTGAATCAACATGTCTTTATTTTGTTGCAAATACTTGGAGCATTTACAACAATTGCTAATGAAATATGCTCATCTACTTCCATTAGAGAAGTTTGTCTTGATCGCTTTCCCGACTCCAGCTGCGGCAGTACTGTTTTAAGACAAGGCTGGCAGAAAGCAAGACACTGGCTAGATTCAAAGAAAGTCTTTATGTGGCACACCAAAGGAAGGCTATTAATAGACAAAAGGGGAATTTGGTTAATATAGCTTCCCATATAGATCTCTAGAAAAGAAGTTGATTCTGCTGAATTCTTTTTTCCTAATATCCAGCGTAAGTAGTGTGTGCTGTAAGTGTAAATCTGTTACTCTTTGTCCAGGATAATGTGGATGTGGAACATTACTTATTTCCACTTTCCTTGTATTTAGCTCTTAACTTCCCTCAGACACCTCCTCTTTAGACTAAACACTGGTCTCTTCAGTCTGTTCTTTTTAGTTTTTAACTCATATTCAGCTCGTGACCGTAGATAGCTTTACTGGAGAGCTGCTAGAAAGTTCGAACTTCTTCAGTTGTGTTTGTCCTGCTTGAGTATTCCTTCTTGAAGGTCTGAAATTAAAAGATTCTGATGAGTAGAAGTGTCTTAACAAAATCTCAATTTTTTTTCCCTGTATTTCTTAAATTGACAAAGTTTCTTTAGAATTTTGATCCTGTCATCCAAACTTTTTACAGCCTACCACTAAGCAGTCAGAAGCATGTTTTGGTAAGCATCTCTTTCTTCAGCTACTCAGATCCAGAATGAGTATGTTCAACTGCACAGCAACAAGTGTGTTGACAGTGAACGCAGCTGTGTTCACTTTGACAGTGAAACAGTGACAAACATAGGGTACAGTTTTCCAGCAGTTTCACTTCCCTCTTTGTAGTAACTTCCTCTAGACCATATTTCCTGCATCTTAGAATATGAAGGAAAAAGCCTTACTAAAGTCAAAATAAATTACAGAGTGGACAAGATTAGGCTTGTAATTCACTCTGAGGTCACAAGCTTTCCAAGAAAACCGACCTGGCAGAAAAAAATTTACAGATTTTTTTCTCAAGAATAATTGTTAGAGGAAGTGTGGCTCCATGACAACTGTTTGTATTTCTTGTAGTCTTTAGCCTGTGCAACACATTGGAGAAGGAGACAAGTTTGCTAATCAGTATCTTTTAGTAAGTGCCTTTGACCACAGAACCTCTCAATATCATTCGTGGGGCAGGGGCTGGGGAGGCTGTTATACAGGTATCATGTGCAGCCTTACCAGGTTTTTGTTTCTGACTTCATTTAGGCTGCAGAAATAGTGAGTTTAAAGGTATATGTGATCTGTCTTGCAGTAGATCTGATTCTGCCTTGTAGCTGCATATGCACACAGAGATGGGGCAAGGCTGGGAGAGGGGTGTTGGGAGCAGTGAGGCTGGGCTGCAGGCAAGCAGAGGGAAAGGATGGCTCTTCTCCATGTGACAGTGCAACAATGCTGCTTATTACCATGTAGAAGGGGTATCCCAACTCATCTAATCCATATTGCTTCTTCCTTACCAGGAAACCATTTCCCTGCCATAACAGGCAAAGATAATTATACTAATTTGATGTGATTGGTATGTTACACACAGTTGTAACAGATGTTTACAATCTTTTGGGGGATACGGGATAGGGATGATTCTTCATTTTCCTCCCTAAGAACTTGCAAATAACTTGTTTATAGTTTGCTCTAGTGTTTGTGCAATTGGAATTGAGCCTGGGGTCGGAACTCTGGTTTTCTTTTCTAGTCTCCTGAATCACCAGTCCTCCAGATTGGTTGCTCTCAAAGATGGCAAGTAATAGCTCTGTTGTTCCTTTTGACAAAATTGAAATTATCTTAGAGAAAACTAGACAAAGTAATTTGATTTTTAAATCATCTAGATTAACACATGGGAAAATGCTTTCCCTATTTTAGTTGAAGCCCTTTGTTACTCTTACTCACGTCAGCTAACTGGTTACAACTGACCTTTTTTAAACCTGAACGTAAAGACTGAAAGACATAAATGTCTTCTCATCACCATCTTCTATAAGTTGCTCCTCTCCTGATTAGGTAGAAGATCAACTTTCCTTTGCAGGTTTATGCTCTATTTAATAGAAAACTGTTTCCTTCTTCACAGTCTGGATTAAGTCCTCTCATGTAGTTTGAGTAGACTTTAGAAATATTTGCTCTCTAATGGTTTGCTCTATCCTCTGTTCTGAAAATTTTGATAAGCACTTAACAGAAGCTTGCTGGACAATCTGTTCTGCTTCATTCTTTCTTCATCAGATGAGAGAGTTAAAGCATGTTTGTTTCTCAGTACTAATGTCTCATACATTGGGTGGTCGGATCATGAGAGGCCAAGTCCCACTCATCTTTCTGTGGTTAACGTTCTTTCCACTGCCTTTATTCTTTTTATTCTTGTCACTATCCGGTTGCAGTGGATTGTCTGTTTAAAAACAACACATGCTGTAGTAGAGATAATGATGCACAAATTGTCATCTATTGCAGATAGAATTTTGAAAAAAAACCCAACAGTACTTGCTGATATTCTGATTTACTGGTACCATGTCTTGTGTTCTCTGTGGAAGTCAATCTCTTGATTTAAAAAAAAACAACAAAAAAACAACAAACAAAAACCCCATAAAACAATAGCAACAACAAAAAGACCAAAATCCACCCCCATCTGTAAAAGCTAAACTAGATAAATTTGTGTCTGGTACATAATTTGAACTGATTAGAAGATAGAGGGCTGGATTTAGAGCTGTACCACTTTACATAAGCTAGCAATCTGGTCTAGGAAAGGAAAAACAGCTTTATATTTATAAGGACATAAGGTAGATTTATTGGAGTTTGTGTTTTTGGTGATTGATGTCGTACACAGACATAATAAGTGCCAGCTGTCACTTCTCTGTAAATCAGAAACAATAATACTTCCTTTTATTTCAGTGTGAACTATCTGACTTGCTTCAATTATTCCTTTTCAATTCAAAGGACTTTGTATTTGCAGTTGCAAATTAGAACTATACCTACACAAACAGATTAGAAACATGGCACTATAATTCTATAATGGAACCTGAGAGCAGCATCGCAAGTGTGTATTGTCAGGGTTTATTATCCTTCATGAGCTAGATCAAAAGCATTTTTCCATTTCTGCCCATGCTTCAGAAATATGTATTTCTGTCTTTCTCCATTAAAGCTGATGTGGTTTTGGCTGCTCACATCACTTGATACTCTAGCTGTATTTGGAAGCATCGTGGTTTTGTTGTGGAACTCAAACAGACTGGACTATTCTATTCCTTTTTATCTCTACTTTGAAAGTTCTTGCTTTGTTAGCAACTGTTAAATAACAGATTTGCATATTTGGCATGAAAAAATTCAGAGTTTTGATGTACTGTCAGATAAATCTAGCAAACTACATGCTACAAGGAGTTGTTGTAAACTCATGATTTATCTGGTCTCTTCATCCCTTAAGGAGACTGCAATTCCATACTTTCTTTTCAATTTTCTGTAGCTGATTGATGTGTTGATAAATGTCATGTGTGACATTAACAGGATCTAAAAATAAAATGTTGTGTTTGCATAGCATAAAGGGTTGTGAACTATGTAAAATGGAAGAAAGTAAAGTTGAAATAAAACAATTGTTCAATATGCATAGTCATGTAATGCAACAAGCACATTCCTGCAGCTTGTTAATAAATTCAATAAATGAGAGTTATCAACGCTGGTATCTGCCTGTGTTGTCCAAATGAACAAATGGTCCATGGTGACCTTTGATAGTTTATTTTAATTATATTTTAGTGGCTGTTTAGGGTTCTCAGGTTTAGTTAATAAAATATTCTCTGTGACATTCTTGTAGATAATGAGCGTCTTACAGTGTTTCTCAACCTTCAGGTTACATAACTTTTGCCTGTTTTAAATGAAACCATGCTGCTGTTGTAAAAGACACTTTTGCTCTGTTCATGTGTATGACAAGTGGCATCAGTTTCCTTTAACATCTTGCTGTGGTCCACGGATGTTTCATGTTTATGCCCAATCCCACTAATTTGTGTGTGCAAGTTTTACTGAACCTTAAACTCCAGATGAAGAGAGGTTACAGAGAGTAAAAAGTTGACAATACTTTTTGTTTGCACCTGAATTTTTGTGGTTTAGAATATGAGAAAAATCTTTTTACTTTTGCAGTTATTTGTATCTTTATAATATTCTAAAGTTTAAATAGGAATTACCTAAAGCATTTGTATTTCTGGAAACGCACAAAATTATAATTTGATTTTAAATATGGCATTCCATCATTTTAGATGTATTTTATTCTGTCATTTGTATCTGTTTACTCTTTAGAAAGATTATTAGAAGTCAAAATACAGAGGTGCTACCACATGGAGATATAAGCTGAAGCTTTTGTTATTTTAGGGCCTGTGTTTTTGAGAAATACGTTTCCCTAATTTGACCCTCAGTAACCCTTGAGAGACTTAAGCACAAGTTACAAACAAATTACATTAATTGCTTTACTGGAACTTGCTAGGCATTTTCTGTTTATACATTAATGTAATAGAAATATATCTCAGGCAACAAAAGCCCTTGGGGCAAATTTATGTCCCGAGTAACCCTGTTCTAGTGACCTCAACAGAATTACTCAAAGTCAAGACAGAATTTAAATTGGAAGACCAGATCTTCAGCTGCTGTTAATAAGTTTCAACTCCACTAAAATCAGTGTAGCTCTGGTCACAACTGGAAAGATAGAATGACTCTTTGTGATTTGCAGGCACTTATAGCAAAGGGGTTGGGCTGCCTTTTTATTCTAGGTTTAAAAATGGGCAGAACTTAGCTATAGAAACAATTTTGATTTTAGTCTAGCAGTTTTATAATGTACACAACCTTCTTTTGTCTGCATTTTGAAAAAAAACCTTCATGGAATGGTGAGGAACACAGCCTCTTTTGGTCCTGCATCTTTGGTTTTTCTATGCCATTTTCTGTGCTATGATCTAGCTTCTAAAAAAAGTTTCTCTAACCAAGCAATATATAGGAAGTTTTACTTAACAGTTACTGAAGTGTGTCTCTTAAGACTTTTGCTTAAGAGTCTGTATAAATATAGGAATAGTCATCTAGTATTAGAAAGCTTTTTTCAAGAATAAATTTAAAATGAAGGCTAATCTGTACTCCAATCCTACATATGTTTATATATCTCTATTTTCACTCTGGGAGTTATTATATCATTGGTTTAATTCAAAAAAGATGTGCTCAGAACTAAGTCTGGATGAAAGAAGATTCTCAACTGGAAATTCGAGTTGTGAGTATTTTGTTTAGGAGGACCTGCAAGTTACCCACATTTTTTACAATGTTATAGCGATAACCCATCCGTGGGAGTTCTATGATAGAGTTTTCATTCAGTAGTCAACATCAACACTTTTTTTCCTAACACATTGAATTGTGTGTCTATTCCTCCTCTCAGAGGTTTTTTGAACTAACAGTAGGGGTCAATAACATCTTGTTTTTTAGTGACCTCCGTTTGCTAAACAAATAAAAGTTACCATCAGTCAATTGACTTGCTGGAAGAGAAGCTGCATACAGCTTCTTATAAAGGGCAGCCTGTAATGAGCCTGTGTTATTGTTCTCTGAAGCTTTTCTGCAGCCTTAGCCAAGGAACTACAATTGTGGTTGAAGGTGCGAGGCTGGTGATCCTCGCTGTTGATTAATGTTTCAGTGTCTTGCTGGTCAATATCCTCAGCAGAACTGAGGCCCTGCTGATTTTTTTTGTCTTAGGAAATGTTTTCTGTTGAGGCCTCTTGTCCATCAAGAGTCAACTGCACCTCCCAGCTAGGGTGCCTGCATTCTAATCCAGAGTGAATGCTGTGCCAAATAAAATTGAGTTAGGCAGTCTGAGTGCTACAGTCTGTAGATATTCCTAGGGTAAATTTTAAAGGCAGTGGTTGCGGTACCAGTGCAGGATAGCAGTACTTATGTGGCTGTTTGGCTCAGTTCCAGATAATATTTTCAGTATATATTTCAGAATTTGGTTCTGGTCTTTAAACTCACTGTGTTAGATGAGATTTAATCATTGTTTGTCTAGGATAAAACTTTTCCTCCCATTGCCTACATATGAGATACTGATTGAACATTTTATTGCATAGACTTCTACAACTTTTTCATAGTTTAAATTTAGAGCAGTACAGCTTCTCCCAAAGTAGCAGTGCTAATTTAAAAGTGTGATAGCTGACAGGCAAACTCTGTGAGATTGTCTGTACACATTTTTTAATTAATGTTTTGTTGCTGGAGTTGAGAGGGATGGGCACAGATTTTAAAGAGAAGGAAAAAATTTGTTGGAAGAATACAATCAAAATTGAGATGACAGACAGAAAAATGCTATCAGCAGATGGTCAAATCTGAGGAAGAACAAATCCAAAGCAAAACATAAATCTTCTGGTTTATAGACTGTCAGGGAAGAATTGCCTGCAGAGAGATGCACACAACCTAGGAATCAATCAGGAGGAGACAGACCTCTGCATGCAGGCCCATCAATAAGGCATTGTTGGAACAACTATAATGGATGGATGGATGTTGGAAGACTGGCAGGGAAGAAAGGAATGGGAGTTTTCCTTTGCTGGTAGAAGCAGTTAGAATGGATGGGTTTCTTGTTGATTAGGATCAGAGGAGGGGCAGGTATGGGTGACATAACAGTGAGCATATTTTAGGAATCACTTGCTTGGTACAAGAATAGGACAATGTCATATTTTAGCAGCTCTGAGACCCTTGTTCTCGACTTTAGGCTCCCTCCTGCCTGCTGGAAGGGCAATGCATAAAAGCAGCCCAGGATGTTTCTGGAGACTGTCAAAAGGATGCTAATGAGGGTGCAATATATCTGAGTGAGAGAATCCTCACAAAAAAAGAGCTGGCCAAGAAGGCAGTAATCAAAGACAGCCTTGGCTTGTAGCAACCATGAATTACTGAAGCTGATGTGAGGAATTCAAGTAGCAGAGTATCATCCTGCCCTTGAAAAGAGCCAGCTTTGGGTTTAATTAGAGAACTGGTAAATGGGATATTTTTTTAGTCAGACTGTGAATGCCAAGGGTAAGTCATGCTTGACTAGTCTGATCACAATCTCTGATTAAATGACTAGGTTTGTGGATGAGAGCCCTCTCCTGGGATTTGTCCTGTTTTACTACAGTCAGAGATTCATATGTTATTCTGAGTTGGAAGAAGGGACCCACAAGGATTGTTGAGTCCAACTCTTAAGTGAATGAACCATACAGGGATCAAACCCACAACTTTGGTATTTCTGTGCTCCAGCCACCTTTTCATATCTTTGAGAGTTACAGAAGTGAGTACATGATGGTGAGACAGAACACACCCTTGTACACTTTTGTATCGCAACAAACTGAAGGTGTGGAGGCAGTAAAGCTGATAGACTTCCTTGCAGGTTTGCCATTAAGTAGGACTCAGGTACACTGGGAAAATGGACTGACAGGAATCTGATGAGATTCAATAAAGACAAATGCAAATCCTTAACTGGGATGGAAGAGCTCCTTGCAATGTTAGAGGCTGAGGCTCAGTGTTTGGAAAGCAGCTGTGTGGGAAAGGGCTGAGGATAGCTGGTGATGGTTTAGCTGAACATCAGCCAGTATTGTGCCCTGCCAGCCATGCAGACTGACAGCATCCTGGGCTCCCTCAAGAGGAGCATGGCCAGTAAATTGAGAAAAGGGGTCGTCCTCTATTTGACTGTTAAACCACATGTGGAACACTCTGCTTGGTTTTCAGGAAACAGGAAAAAACCAGCAAGACAGATTAATAGACTTGACTGAGTCTAGCAGTGGGCCACCAAGATGGGCTGAAACATCTGCCTTATGAGAAGGGTCTAAGAGGACTGGGCCAAATAGTGGTCTTCCACTTAAAAGTAACTTCAGATATGGAACCAGGCTTTTCACTGAGGTTCACAGGCTTAGAATAAGAGACAGGAATCATGTGTTGAAACAGGAGAGACTTCCAAAGTGTATAAGGGGAAAAATACATTTTCTATGGGATGATTAAGCAATAGAACTGGTTTTATAGGCAGACTGTGATTTTTTTTTTTTTTTGTCTTTGGAAGTTTGATTGGGTTGTTGGACTAGATGGCTGTTGGGGACCTTTCCAATCTGTTATTCTAGGAGGATTAAAAAGCAACCAGTACCAGTTGGCCATAAACAAGCAAACAAAACAAGAAAAAATGAAAGAATTTTCTCCCTCTCCCCCAAAAAAAGCCCAAACCAAAAACCCACATGCATTCCCCCTCCCAACTAGGCTCATAAATCTGCATTTGGGAGATTTTTAAATGGAAATTATATTTCCAAGTTTTTAACTCCTCCCTTACTTATCAAAAATACTACCATGTGACACAGTAATATATCAAAATAATGAAAATGTAAGTCACTAATTAACCTGTGATAAATCCGAAGTCATGAAACAATACATATATAACTATATATTAATTTATGCCATTTATACCTTTGCTGGACTTGACTGTGCTGCATTGTATTTTTAATTTTTCTCTGAAAAAAAGTCATAAGCAAGCTTTTTTTTAGAATAATGTGCCATATTTTCTGTCTGACAATGCATTTTCTGACATCTGTTTCTATCTAGAATAGCTCATGCTTTCTGAAAACTAGATTAAATATAAATCCTGAGGCAGTCACTTCAAATATAATGGCAAATCAACATCTTTTTGATATACTCTACCTTCTGTTTCAGGATATGATACCAAATGTAACTTTTTATTAGCAGATATAATATGTCAAGAATATTGGTATAGTCAGTCAAAGACCACTTTGTTTGTTTTTCCCAGAAGTCCTATGGCTTTAAATTTGGAGGTACTGCTAAATAGGCATCATTCTGCCTGCTGGTGATGTTTGCCTGGCACGGTTATCCCCATGGATTCATATGGGGCTTTAGTGTGCACTGGCATTGGGAGAAGCTCTAGGAACTGAGGACTTATTGCTCCCTTTTCCATGCATTTCCTGCAGTTTCTGTGTGATTTTGTACTAATGTGGTTACTATGTGACTTCTGTACTAATTTTGTACAGGGAGAGTGTCATGAAATGTTACTGTTCATATAAGGAATGTCCATGTGCTCTTCAAAACTACCTTCAAGTGTGTTTAGCCCTAAGAAGTATCACTTAGCCTTACCCTAAGAAGAGTGTTGAGTGTCAGCACTGAGGTCTATCTGTGGGCAGAATCAGCAAGCACATACAGCTTTCACTGTCAGAGCTGGGAGACTTTAATGCACGTGTCATTTGGTCTTAAAGATGGTGGTGTTTTAGGCAACTCATGTGTGGAATGCTTTAAAGAAATATTGGCACTGAGCTCAGGAAGCCAGCCTGGTTGCAGGGAACAGGGATCCATCCTTAAATGCTGAGGATTTGTTGAAAACCTGAAAAAGGCCAAGAAGGGAGAGTATATATCTGGGCACTTCAGGGAATTATTTTCTGTTTTGAGTGCAGGCTACAATGTACCATGACTTAGTGCGGGCTTTACTGAAAAAAAGGTCAAAATAAGACACACAAGAATTTCAATTCACAGAAAAGACATGGTTTTGAGATCAGTCTAAAAACATGTGCTTATTGGCCGGGTAACATGCACTTTGTTACCTTCCCAACCTTGGATTGTCCAGTTCTAATTCGTACTTTGTGCTTCGTGTTGCTTACAGAGAGGATAGTGAGATAACACATCTTTTGTTTAAATTACAGCAGACCAGACTTAGAACTGCATCATTCTGCTGGGTTATCCAGCCTCCCTCCTTTGATGGGACAGAGTACCATGATACTGAAGAGGACTAAGTCCTTATGCAAAGCCCGCAGGCAGATCTGTACTGATCTGGACCTCATCTGGCAATTAGCTGTGCTGTTTCCTGTGACTGTGTATGCCAGGGAGAAAACAGTACGATGGTCGGGCTGGTGCTGGGGCCCCAGAAGTTGATTACTGTTTCTGCATGTGAGTGTAGCGCCTGCTCACTGCAGCAGTGTCCTGAACTTACTGAGTTTGCATCCCCTTTTTTGTCAGTGGGAGTTAAGTGCTCTTTTGCATTTAAAGTAAATAGCTGATAAAATCTTTTGACTAGCATGTGCCTTTCAAGCATGAAAAATACCAGTTTGTATGTCATTTGGCTGTTTAGAATTCTATTGGAACATAAGGTAACCTTGAAAGTGGACCCCATTAAACAGTATTCTTATCAGTCACATAGTGATGTCACAGAAACTGCACACCTTGATCAGCAATTATATATTTCCTGCTGCTTGCAACTCAGTAGAGACTTTTTAACTAAATGAATATGCTTTACCTAGTGTGTCACTTCAGTTTATGCTTCTGATCATCATGTAAGCAATGTTTCATCTTTTATCTGCTTCTCAAGAAATTTTCAAATGCTGTTAATTTGTAAAATGCTGTTAAAAGTATGTTGGAGTCTTGGCCTCTCATAAGACAAAAAATCAATCAGTGAACTCACAGTGTCTGAGTGTCTGGCTCACAGTTGACATATTGCTCACAAGTGAGAAAGGAATATTTAGAATTAATTCTAACAGAAACATTTGAAGTTGCCTGAAGACCAACATGAGCTAAAGACCATGGGCCTGGGTAGAAACAAAGTCTATAGATTTAAAAATCTATATGTTTAACATAATAAAAATATTGAATGCTCACCAGCGCATCTTTCTAATCAGTAGAAAAAAAATTAAATTTTCAATTAAAGTTAAATTTTTCTTGACAATGCATTAAGGAGGCATGTATGTCTCTAACATAAGATTTGTTTTTAGTAGATCTCTATCAAAAGTATTGTGCTACAAAAATGGAGACAATATCACTGAAAACATGAGTATAGATGGCATGACCCAAGGTAGGATTACAAGTGTGAGGGAGTTCAGAGGGGGTGAAACTGTCAAGGAATGGTTTCCTGTGGTAAGACCAGTAAGTGCTTGGCTTTCTACCTGGACAGTGTTGCTTGGGTTATTTTTCATATTTTGCTTGAAATATTTGCAATGACAGAGGCTAAGTTTGTGATGTATAAAGACTTCCAGCATTAATTTTTTTTTCTTTAATCCAGCAGACAGTTTAGAATATAGAGGTCAGAGAGCTTGAGGTAGCTACATTTCCACAAAGATCTTGCATGGGGAGGGAGTATGAAGGAAAGCCCATTTCCTAAAAATTTTTCTGGTAAATATACAAATGCAACAGGGATTTAACATATATCATGTTCAGACTAAGCTGTAGCCCCCTGAAGCTGCTTGGCTTCCTTGTGATACAACTTGGATGGGGAAGTTGCTGAGTTGTAAATGATGTGTGCTGTCCTGTAGTTTCACTGATGTTTTCACTTTCCAGGGAGTCCATGTGCCAGGCTCTGCTTTGGGAGGTGTTAGGAGTTAATCAAGGTTTTGACAAGGATTGCACCAAACGTATCTCACACTTATGGCATTTCTTAAGGAAGGAGAGGCTCCATCTAGGTGGGCTTTGTGGGTTGTAGTAGAGAGCAAACTTGAGCCCTCAGGCCCCTTATTTATGGATCCACCCAATGCCAATGCTGCCCAGAGCAGGGTGGGCACACATACTCATCAGAGTACTTTATCAGTACCCTCAGCTCCCATTTAATGTCTCCTGACGCATAATTACTGGTTTTGTTGCTTTGGAGAGTCCATCAGTTCAGAGAAACTTGGTTTTGTGGGGTTTTTGAGTAAATTTTGGATTTTAAGTTGTCAAAGTATGTGCTTCAGCCCCTTGGAAAGGTTTGTGTGATAGTGCAGATTGCAGGCCCAGGGAGGTTACAAAAGGGGTTTTTTGTTGCTAGAGCAGCTGGGATGTGCTTGGGGACAAGCTCATGGTGTTTTGTTTTGTGCTGTTCGAATCAGGCGCTTGAGTGAAGTGTCTTGTCAGCTGTGTCTGGCTTTCCTCATATGTTCAGTTTGGATGGGGAAGAGACCAACAGGCCTGAACTGACAACATAGAAACACCCTTGTCTTTCAATTGTACAGCTGGTCTGATGAAAAATGATGGCATGCACTTTGTCTAGATGGTAGTGTTTGTATAATGATGAAAAAATATTTCATGAGCATATGTCGTGGGGTAAAACTAGGAAGACTGCAGGCAACCTGATGTAAACATGTAAAAAAATATAGAATTGAGAATTAATCATATAAACATGCTGTGGTAAGCAAAAATGTTTAGAGAAGTCAACAAAGGCTATTATGGACATTGGTAAGATCATGTAAAAATCACCAGATTGCTTTAATAAGGACCTGAAATGTAGCCAAGAATTTAAGAGAAAGACTTAAGAGTAGGAAACATACTTTGTGTTTTAGCAGAATGGCTGATACAGTAGTTAGGTCAGTAGGTTTAGAAAGCAAATTAGAATGTTTGGAATGAAAATTACAGCATCAGTAAGACAAAGATGGGCTTTCAGGTAACTATTTTTTAAAGTCCTATAGTGTTGTCCGTAGAAGAGCCAAAAAAAGAAAAAGATAAAAAACAGAAACTGCATTTTAGGGCTTTGGAATGGTGAAAGTCTTAAAAAGCCCAACATGATATTTAGGGCTAGTAAAACTACAGATACTGTAACTGTAGGGACTGAAACATACTAGACACAGAGATGTATAGATGCAGTCGTTCAGCTAGGAGGCTGAATCCTGTAATCCTCACTAAACAAAAATCCCATTGAAGTTGGTAGAAGATTTGCGTGAACAAGGAATGTATAACCAGGCAATTAGAGACAAAGTTGCAGCCTGACCTTGACTGGGCCTTTGTGCCTGTGATTAGCTGTACCCAGAGCATCTGGGCACATTTGTTTAAAGGCACAGGCAATTCTAATGACAGCTCAAGAAAGAAATACAATTATGCCATAGTTTAAATTCTAATGGATCCAATGACAAATGCAAATACCTGCAAAGGGACGTATTAAGACAACACTTCTCTAATCTTAGTCACTTGAAACATAAAGTTCTGTATTCTTTGTTCCTTTCCTTCTCAGGAAAAACAGGAATTTAATAGATACTTCTAAAGTTTTGCCACTTATAATTGAGAGTGGCAGCTTTTTGACTTTTCTTGAGTGTAACAGAGCATAGGAGATTATTGTGTGAGATGTCAGAAATCGCTCCCAGTTAAATTAATAAAAATATCTAATAGCATCTGCCATAGTTGTTTGTAAAGTTAAATTAATAATTGCCCTTCAAATCGTTTTAGAACTATTTCAGTGTGAAACAAAATGTCCTTAAAATCCATCCATTTATGTTTTTTCTTCTTTTGCGATCCTAGTTCAAATAAATTGGAAAATAAACAAAACACTTTCTTTTGAAGCAAAATCTAATTCAGCATACCAGAAATGTCATTCTCACTGCCAGTTACTCAAATGGGACATGTGTTCCTTGTGTCTGAATCTACTTTGTTTGAAAAGAGCTGCTGTTAAAGCATTGAGGAAATTGCAGTTCTCAGTAAAAGAAATGTTAGAAACATGCAAGAACAAACAGAAGTTGTTTCATGGTCTGGTCCTGTAAATGGTGACTTCAGTGACTACAATGGGCTCTTGGTATTACTAAGTGTGTGTCCAAAATTCCAGTGTCCAGGACCGCAATCCTGTAAATACATGTGTGTGCTTTATGGTACGTGCAATAAGCTGCTAGGGAAAAAAGTCAAAGGAATTCTCCTAATACATTATTTTTGTGTGCACTTAATTCCATCATGGTTATATGAAAACCATTATAAGTAATCTCTCCAGACTGTCTTTAGGAAGTAGTTTCATATGCTTGGAAGAGCACTTCCTTGAAAGTTTGCCAATAGTGCTGGAGAATTTGAAATTTCTTTCTGCATAAGTTCTCCTGCTTTGATACTATCCTGCTAAAACCTAAGAAAACCTCTAGAACCTTTGATTTTGAAGATAATAAAAATGATAGGATCTATTTTTTCAGGAAAGTAGGGAGAGTTTTGTTGGTTTTTTCCCCTACTTTTTGTATCAGAATCTTATCATCTCAAACTGTGTGTCTTTACTGCTAAAGAATAAAATCTCAGCCTGCTCCAAGTTGGAGACTGGGTGTTGCATAGTCTTAGTACTAACCCACTTTTACTCCCTTGTCTCTTCTCCCATTCCTGTTTTCATGTCACAAACCTGACTGGGTTTGTTTATCTAAAAGTTGTTCTGTTCAAGACTCTGTGACCAAGTGACTACAAAATGCATACAAACCCATTTTTTAAATTAAAAATCGTTTACTTCTAAAAGCAGATAAAAAGCTTAAGATGAGTAAATATTTCAAGATAACAGTAAGGTTTATGCCTATGCTTAGTTTTAAACATCTTCTTCTTTCCACAGACGGAATAATGAGAGCCCCTTTCTCCTGCTCTCTGTATGCCTCCTTTTAATATATATAACCCATATAAAACTGTTTTAATTTTCATTAGTTTCTGGGCATGGATAAGAACGGTGGCAACTCGTCAAGGTGGTACAGAACAAGTTTCCACTAATGGCAATTATTGTGGATTTCAAGATGCAATGTTGTATCTTCCATCAGGGGTTTTGTGTCTTCTGCCATTCAATGGAAGTTGATACCTCAGGGCATACTTGCAATAACTTCATTCTGCAGTCAAGCCTCATTCAAAAACTCTTCTGATAGCATTGTTCAGCATTGGATTACTCTATGTCCTGTCAGTGTAAATTAGGATCTACTTTAATACTGCTGATGTTCCTTGATCCTTTTTAAGTAACATTGCTGTACAATACACTATTCAGAATAATTTAAGCCAAAAATAATGGCCAACATACATTTCTCCTGATTTAGTTGCATGAAAGGGAATCGTGACCAAGTCTCAATTTAGTTCTTGGATTTGCCATTCTCAAGGTTTCATTTGCCTTTCCCTACCTCTCATGCCTTGCTGGCAAATCTTTTAATACCTGTCAGGTTTTACATGGTACAATAATCTTTCTCCTTCAGTGATATGCAAGAATGATTTCTCCTTTTGTGATCAAAGACCCTTGGTTTTTTTAATTATTATTTTTTCCTCCCCACATTAAGAACAGATGTGACAGCTCCACAGAACTACTCATTTTTATACTGTAGTTGGCTATTAAGTTAGCCAATCAGGGAAAGCAGAAAGGAAAAAAAAAAGATATTACAGGCTCAATGTCTAAACAAATGGGTTTGTCTCTGCATAACTTATCTGTAACAGGTGTCACATTGTGGTCCAAGGGGTGTTTGACACAGAATTCAGAGCAGAACAAATTTCCAACAAGAATTATCAAGTTAGGCACAAGTGGGTTGTGGGTAGCAGGTCCTCTGAGTTTTATACCTACTCATGCTAAAAAAATTCAAGTTATCTCTTCCTTTTGCCTGGGTTAGCAAAGATCCTTTACATAAAATATTTAAGTAATAGCTTGATAAAAAAAAATAAAAGTTTCTTCTGGTACTTTTTTATTAATGAAATCTCACAATTTAATACCTTAGTTTCCAAAACCTGTCTGATATGTTAGTCTGGTGGGTTACTTTGGTTTATTAAATAGACTTGAGTCAAATGAACTGAAAAAATGTGGTGCTAAATAGCATAAATCAGTAATAATGTAATTTCAATGTCATATACTTAGACACCCTAACATTTAATAAAATTCACAGGTTTCTGAGGCCCTTTATGTGTTTCCCCTTTCATATATATGAAACCTGTTTGTAATAATTTAAAATTAAGATTTTGTAAATAGAATTACTGTGTTATAACTCACTTATTTTTCTTTAGTTGTTTTGTTGAATTTTAAGTAGTGTTTTGGTTAGAATTTTTTTTTAAATAGTGACAAAGTAGGTGGTCTTATAATTAATATTTCTGTACAGATCTGTAAACTGTGCAAGATTTGTTTAACAAAACAGAAATCATGTCCTTTTAGATTAAGACATTTGTTTAGGAATAAAGTTCAAGTTTGTCTTTGAAATTCAATGATCTAGTTTCATGGCCTGTGAAATTATTTATTTTATGAACCATCTAAAATGTGTAACTAATTCAAGAAATTTCTGTGACCTGTTGCTAAATATTTAGACCATAGATTAATTATATTTGCTCAGTGTTTCAAATAGTGATTTTTAAAACTTGATGAAAAGGAAAGTTACTTAGTAGTGAGAGGAATTATTCCACAATGGTAAGACATAATGTGTTCATGTAATCTTCCCCTCTTATAAATGACTACATTTTCAATAATTCATAAAGAAGCAGAGGTATTGAATTGAAAACTAAATACTCTTATCACAGTGAGAACCTATACGTTCAGGATAACTCAGAAATGTTCTTACAAGTGTGTTCCTACAAATTTATTATTCCTGCCCTTAGTGAAATCTTCTCTTACGAACAATTGACCTCTAGAACAGAAAAATGATGTAAAAGCTGCCTGCAGCCTCCTTTAAGCCAGTTCCTTGATGAACAGCCAGAACTCCTACTCATTGACTAAGCAGGATCTGGGATGTGTTCATGTAGCACAGGTACTGTGCTCAAGCAGTGTCTCAGGATGTGCTGGCCTTCAAATTAAAATGAAAAGGCTGCCCCTTACCTCCCTACTTAGTAACTCTCAATTTGATACTGAGGCAGTTTTTAATTCTCTCTGCCAGTGTTACACTTGCTCAATGAGCACTGCAGCTCATTGCAGTGCTACCGTGTTAATCATTTTCTTCAAAGACTCTATATTTGATTGAATTTTTTTTTTTGCAAAGCTAATGATAGTTGTTAGTAAAAGCAATGCCAGTGAAAGCTAGGCAAAGACTGAGAATAAGCAACCTTCTTTGATAGTTTGTTCTTTTGTACGGGTTTTGATGGGATACATGTGACTGCTGAAAGGAAAACAAGAGGTTGTAGGTTATTTTGAAAAAGACAGCAATATTCAGGCCACATTAAAAAAAAAAGCTTAATTGGCAGTCTATATTTTTCTGAGAGAGAAACAGTTTTTAATGAGGAGGATTTCTAATAGGAGTGCAAATTTTTCTTTTCAGAATTGTGTGCTTTGCTTTTGTCAATGTTAATTAAATGTTGCTTAAAAGCATTCAGAACGGACATTCTGTTTTTATAATGTGTCAGATTCTGCAGAGCTGCCATGTGACAGCAGCCCAGATGTCCTGTGGACAGGACGCACGCAGCAAGCACCAGCACCTTGCTGGCTGCAGTGGCTGCCTTGCAGAGGGTGCTGGCATTCCCATTCCATTGGCTGCCTCCTTTCTGGCAGGGTTCTGTGTCTCTTAATCGCCTTGATATCCCAGCAGTCATCACAGTGTTGTCCTTTATTTTCACTTTACTGATGTTTTTTACTTACAAAGGGCTTCCCCTTTCTTCTAGTCATGCGTCTGCTCGTGCAGGGCGATCCACACCTTTGTCACTGCTGGTCACTGGAGCTGCTGATGGCCAGGAAAATAATACACAAATCTCATCTGGTACAGATTGTGCTGCCTGATGTCTCCAAGATTTAATCAGATGTAAGCCTTTCAGCAGCAATAATCCAAATCCTTATTGATTCCAAATCTATCTGTAATGCTAGCTGGAAGCTTCAGTACAAGCCTTTGAATCAATTAAACAATCCAGATGCAGCTGCATTTAGACAGCAAATGGTTATCCCATGTACTTGCAGCCTTTGACCTTTTTATGGGCTTATCTAGTGAAAGCTCCTGAATAGTGAATTAAATCTATTGATAATGGGTTTGATTTTTGTATTTTATTTTTCAATTACAATTTGTTGTACTCCTAGAAATAGTCTGCTGGGATTTAGGAATTCTGAGGACTGCTGCTTTGGAACAATGCAGATTTTAAAGGTCAGGCTGAAGTGTGTGAGGACAAAGCTTTTCTTGTTACTATAATCTAGTTGTGAAATTGCTTCCAAAAAAAAGAGTCGTAGCTAAGGTGCCATAAATCCTTGTTCTGAAAACTATTCTCTGTTATAGTCAGGAATGGTATTAATTTCCCATGTTTGTAGAAACCTGTGAGAACTGGCTGTCCAAAATAGGTTTCTAAAGCAATCAGGCAACAGCCTACAGAGTTGTTCTAGAAAGCAGCTAGAATTTTTTTCTTCTTTTCTCTTTGCTTCCCAGGGAACTCAAACACAGAATAAAAA
>VZTB01000824.1:0-21871 GCA_013397245.1 Thryothorus ludovicianus | reverse complement strand
AAAAAAAGGGTGTTTTCGTAAGTAATTCCCATTGAATATATGAAAGTACTGACATTTTTTAAGTAAAGGTTGAGAACCACTAAGGAATGCAGGTACTTGAAGAATAAGTACCAGCCAAGAAGAATGTTTTAGAACCTCAGCAGCAGCTAAATGTTTGACTAAAGGACTTAACGTAAGTACCTCTGTGCAAATCTATTAACTTAGATATATATTCCAGCATTGTCTAAGAATATCTAAATATAATATTGCCCTAAAAATGCTGATGCGTGTAAAATTGAATTTTCCTTAACATGGAAATTTTACATTGCCTATTTCCTCAGCTAAAATACCTGTATTTATAAACAGGAGGAGCAGTATTAAATAGCTTAAGCCTAGGATGATTTTCTAGCAGTTTTTGCATCTTACTCTCAAAAAATGGTCAAAACAAGAGAAAAAAGATGTGATATATAATATAGAAGTGAAACTTCTATAGTCTTACGTTTATCCTTATAGCCAGTACTTTTTCTTCCTTCTTAGCAATCTCTTTTGAATCCCTTCCCAAACTCATTTTTTTTCCTTGCCTACTTCGTACATTCTCTCCCCTTGGTCCTGCCATTAGTTTTCTTTCCCTGCTGTTATTCTTAGTGTTTAAAATGCCATAGTGAATAGAAGTAATTTAAAGCATAATATAGTTCGAACTGCTTTATTTATTTATTTTGTACTTTGATTCTTTACTTTTTATGTTTGCCTGATGTGCTTTGTAAGCTCTTTGGAGCAGAGACTGATTCTAATCTCTCTGCTGTTGTCATGATGTTTTGATTTAGTTCATATTAACTGCAGTGGTCTTCCTACTTATTTGAAGTGATGTGAAATAAAATCTGTGTTCACTGTTACTGTTTGGCTTCTGTAAAGCACTGTTTTGTTACTGTATTGAATGGTAACTTAAAAGTTTGCAACTATAGTCATTCAAATTTGCTGGTGACAAATAGGTGTATGGGAGATTGAAATCAGATCAGGGCTTTTCTAGTTAGACCGTAGAAGTGGGCGTAAAAGTTGAACTTATTTCTTAACTATAGCTACAGTTTTCAATTAGAATTTATTTTCTTTTTTTACTGCCACAACTCCTTAAAAAACTAGCCCTGAAATACATGAAAATTGCAATAAATCATTATGCAAGTGAAGTGTTTATAAATACTTTTCTCTTGCAATATTTCCATTTGCTTACAAGTCATTTCAACATTTAGATTTAAATACTTGATTTTAATCCATTTCAGTCAATCAATAAATACAAAATATAAGTATCTTAAAATGGAGCGGGTTTTAGGCAGCATTTTCCTATTAAGAATTGTCCACAAAATCCTTGAAAATGAAATGAGCTGACAACTGTAGTCAGACCAGATACAAAAGATACCGTTATAGCATATTGCACCATCAATTATGTGTCAAGCATGCTGCCAAATATTAAGTGTTCTGACCTTTGTTATTTATAATAGAGGCAAACACTGGGGACATGTGAAAGATAAGTAATGTAATGCATGGAAAATCTATTATACATTTGACTTTGCTAATGGATATAGAGCCTATTTGGTATCCTGCCCTTTCCCTTGCAAGCCACAGTTCTGTGGAAAACTGGTCATACCATGTAATGGAAAGCCACATTGTGAAAAACATGCTTTGGTAGAACAAAATGTTCTGAAATTAAATAAATAGTAGCAAGAGTGCACTTGCCATCAAGCTTTACACCTTTATTTTTATGTATTTATCATTGCTCCTGTTCCTCATGAAAAGTGTGATATTAATGAAATTAAAAATTGTATCTTTATTATATTCTCCATTCATACTTTTATTTTTAGGTTGTTATTTTACTTATTACCACCTATTATCTTGTAGAGTTTGGCTAGTCAAAGTTTTAATCACTGTCTTTCTCAAGAATACACTTTCTATCATTTTTAGGTGTTCATGCAGGACAACATTGATAATAGGTAAAAATGACAAAAATAGTAGAATGGTCAAGCAGAGAATGGAGATAAACACTTATGAAGGGAGTGGTTGTGGTTAAAAAAAAAAAAGTTCAAACCTCAATCCCTTAACTGACTTGAAAACGCCAAGAATATAGAAAGTATGGGATAGAGAAAACTCCTTCCTGTGTAATCGCTCTTGGCACTGTTTCCTGCTTCCTTCTTAATGTAGAACATAGATCCAAGAATGCATTGCCAGTAAAACATTAAGCAGTTGGTCCACGATTTCATCAGGAATACTCTGTAATTATATGAAAATAAACTGTTTAAATTTATCAAAAAGCTTTCTTCAGTTCGAAAAGTCATAGTATCTCTCTTACTACAACCTGTGCTAATGTTCTGTAACTTTTTTTTTTCCTTCCTTTGAACTTAACATTTGGGAATAACTAGCTTGGTGACAGTAATTGCAGCTAGAAGCCATATTTCTTTCTGAACTTCACTAATCTGCACTTGCATAAGAAGAGTGAAAAATGAGAGCTCCTCTGATCTCTGGTACATTTTTGTTGATGTTGCTTTCTTTGTGTCATCATATATTCTAAATAGGTGTTTAAGTCTCAAAGTATTTTGCAGTGGAAATGCAGTGTCCTACACTACAAGCCAATGCTTAATTAAGAAAGAGTAAAGCGTAAAAGAATGGACCAAGACAGGTTGTTTTTTTTTTGTGAAATGACCAAAATTTGCACAAAATCAAAAATGTTGCCAGACTACTGTTATATTTACAGAAGCAGATTCATTCTCCCCTTAAAAATCAGGAAACTCATTCTAATGATCTTTAATGATCTGATGCTTATCCTTTATGCAGGACACGCTCTTGTAGTCATCCAGAACTTAAGATTTCATTTGATGTTCGTGTCAACAACACATTTGGCTGTTCTACAAAATTAAATCACAAGTTCTTTAAACAAATATTCCTCTGAACAGTTTTCCACAGATGAGAGTTATTTGCTGCAGCTAAAACATGCATAGACATACAGGAAGAGATAGTTGATCTGTATCTCAAGATAACACTGTAAGCATATTGAAAAATCAACATGTATTTTCTATTTTCTTTTTTTTTTTGTTGTTCCCTAAGTCTGGGCATGAGGTGTGGTGTATTTACTACATATATGATATGTACTACATGTACAGATAAATTAATTTCCTTCTCCTTTTCTTTCTAAATTGGAAGAGGGGAGAGAGCAAAAGTCCTCTAGTGATCAAATTGTTTTTCTATAGTTTAAATTTGAATTGAAGCCATCTTTACAAGCAAAAGGCTTTATTAAGCTAAGCAGAAAATACTTCAGATGCAATAATGATGAATTGGTTTTTAAAAGTAATTTTATATATTTGCTGCAGAGATTGTTTTCCTTTTGTTTATATTAAATTAGTACTCAGAGAATCATAGAATAAGCAGAATTGGACGGGACCCATCAGTCCAACTCCTGGCTCTGCACACAGCAGCCCCAGGAGTCACACCATGTACCTGAGAGCATTGTCCAAACACTTGAACCCTATCAGGCTTGGTGCTGTGACCACTTCCCTGGGGTGTCTGCTCAATGCCCAGCCACCCTCTGGGTGCAGAACCTTTTCCTGAGATCCAACCTAAATCTCCCCTAACTCAGCTTCATGCCATTTCCTCAACTGCTGTCACTGGTCTTGTGATGAGATCAATGTCTGCCCCTCTGCTTCCCCTTGTGGGGATGTTGAAGACCACAGTGAGGTCTCCCCTCAGTCTCCTTTAGGCTGAACAAACTAAATGTTCTTAATCACTTCAGACCCTTCACCAACCTTGTGGCCCTCCTTTGGACACTCTCTAATAGTTTATTATTTTTTTTTAATATTGAGGCACCCGGAACTGCCCCCACACTGGAGGTGAGGCTGCCCCAGTACAGAGCAGGACAATCCCATCCCTTGCCCAGCTGGTGATGCTGTGCCTGATGCCCCCCAGGGCACAGCTGACCCTCCTGGCTGCCAGGGCACTGCTGGCTCATGTTCAACTTCCCATAAACCAGGACCTTCAGGTCCCTTTCCACAGCACTGCTCTCCAGCCTCTCCTTTCTTAATCTATAAACACAACCAGGGCTGCCTTGTCTCAGGTTGTAGGCACCTGGCACTATAGCCCATGAAATGCCCAGTGTAAAACAAGACTTTATTACATTTGATATGATGTTTAATTAGCCATTAATTTCATCATATTTTGGGTTTTATTCATACATATTTAATACACGTATAAGAAAATTTGTGTCCAGCTGAAAAGCCATTACTTGATTGCCTGACCAAAAAGGAATTAATCAACATGCATTATTTCTAACAATGTCACTTTCCTGCTCCATGCCTGACTTCTTATCAACAAAGTAATACCAAATTTCATTACTTATTTTCCTGATGCTCTACTTTTTTTTCCCTGTACTTTGAATATCTGTAACAGCAAGAGCCAGTGCTTTATCTATTGTGGACTGTATGGGCCTTTAAGGATTCACCAAACGTGGCAAAGCTTTGGTTGAATTCTCTTTCCATGATCTACTAGGACTTCCTAGGATCAGCTACTGAATGACTAACCACAGGTTTTATTCCTGTGCCTTTTACATAATAGACTGGCTTCCAGCCTTGTGACAGGATATACGCACTGTGCCACGCATATCACGTGGCAGACATGCATCTGCAACACTGGCATTGTGCTGGTGCAGCAACTTGCTCCCCATTGCTCAAGGACCATGTGCTGCAGCACCCTCAGGAAACAGTCTGGCAGGAGTGAGGCTGCTCAAACCTTGCACTTCTCACCTCTCAGGAGCGAAGAGCCCAATTAGTTTTTTGTTAAGCTTGGATTTTTTTCTGTAACCCACTGATTGGGACCCTGATTGGCATCCAGCAAGGGGAGCAGGGGTGGTAGGGAGTGAAATTCTGTGTTACCATTTAACTTGAAACCTCTCGTAACCTGCGTAATGCATGGCTTGGGTCAGGGATGGCCCTTCCTATGGTGACAAGGAAAGAGATGAAGACCTGCATGGGCACAGTTCTGAGACAATAGCTTGGTTGTTAAAACCTCCCAGGACAAAAGTCATCCGCAATGACACCATAGCTACTGAGGCTTCAATAAATATTTTTTTTTTAAATTTCATAATGCTTTGTCAAGTAAAAGAAGTTTAAAATTGGTATTAGAATAATAGAATCACAGAATGGCCCCAGTTGGAAGGGACCTTGAAGATCACCTAACTCCAGGTCCCCTGCCATGGACAGGTGCATATTCCACTACACCAGCCTGCTCAGAGCTACATCCAGCCTGCCCTTGAACAATTCCAGAGATTGGACATCCACAACTTCCCTGGGTGACCTGTTCCAGTGCTTCATCTCCTTCACAGTTCTGTATATAACTGTATTTACAGAAATGAGTTCTGTGAATTTGCCTTATCCTGAGGTGTTTCTGCTGTATTTGACACCAGATAAGGGAGTGAATGCAACCATACATGCCATTTTATACTCTAGTTACTGTCTGTAAGACAAGGAGCAGTTTTGATTCAGGTGGGCTAGTTCTGAGCTACCTGTTTTATTCATGTAATGTTCAAAATCACTGGACCTGAAAGAGTTTATTTTTTGTCAGTAATGAAGTCAGATAAGAAATTGTAAATTTCAGTTCATATAGTTTTCTATTTCTGCATTTAGACAAGTTTTACCCTTTTACAGCCTGGTGGTTTTTTGAGTAGAGCAATAGTTTTGTAGTAACCTGTAGAGAATCTCCAGCCAGTTGATGCATTTTATACCAAGTGTACCTCTACATTTTGTGTCTCATACTGCCATCTAAGGGCCATGCAGGCTGAGAAGGTGGCTAAAGGTTCTTCAATACTCTTCTTTCTCCATACTGCCCTTCCCTTTGGGAAGTCAGCAATTCATGGATGAGAAAGGTGGGCAGGGGATAAACAGCAGTCTTTTGATGCAGTATGTTTCATCTGAGAGAAACAGGAATCTTACTGGAATGTAAATCTCTGACATTTAGAAAACTGCAGTTGCAATGAGTTTGTGTGAAGGCCATAGAATAAGAAAGAAAGATTACAGGATTTGAGGCTAGTCCTAAAACAACGAGGGAGTGTGAGGTTTAGATTCTTCAAGGTACCAAAGTCCTCCTGTCCTACTGATTTAAGGATTAGTGCTTTTTTACAGAATTTGCTTGTTAAGATTTTCCCTAGAAAGGTACTAAGTAAGTAGCATTAATTAGTTTCTTGGTTTTGGTTTTTATTCGTAACTCATTTTGCATTTCCGGGTGTTTTGATTTTCTGAGACTAAGAGAAAGTGGGAAAAACTTGGTGTTACTTTAGGACTATATGATATTAAATAACATGAACATCATTTAAATATTTTGGGGTTTAAGCATACAAAATTTTATTACAAAAACTTATCTTTCCAGGATAAAATGTATTTTTTTAATAATCTGCAAACTGTGTTTGTATAGGCTCAATTCTATAGCTGCGTTCTCATACAGGTATTTTGAACTACAAGGGTGATAAAGAAACAGTGGAAGAAGGAAAACATTTCATTATTTGTCAATATAGTAGTGTTGGCATTGACTGACAGTAGTTTTTATAATGAGGACCCCGTTATTTTACAATGTATGAGTTGATTTTCAGTCTAGTTTCCAGCAAACCTTGTGTACTAGAGAAAGTGATAATTCTTGCATGTTACTTTGACAGGCTCATGGAAGCAAGGACCTGGAAGAGCAGTTACGGTCTGTGTCCAGTGTGGATGAACTCATGACAGTGCTTTACCCAGAATACTGGAAAATGTTCAAATGTCAGTTGAGGAGAGGAGGTTGGCAACACAACAGGGAGCACTCCAGCTTTGACACAAGATCAGATGATTCCCTGAAATTTGCCGCAGCACACTATAATGCAGAGATCCTGAAAAGTAAGTACAGGCCACAATCCACGTTTCAACACACAATAAATGAGTATCTGAAGGCTTTTCAGTTGTGTCAAAAATATTTTAAAAGCTAAGCATTGTGAGTAAACCAACCTCAGCAGTTTGATAGGATGTGTTGTATAAAATAGAAAATCTTTGATAATCAGCCTTCATAATGAAACAAATCACTCTGCAGGCATATTTTCGGTATGTCCATTGTAAGCAGGTGCTTTCTCAGCTCAGTAGAGATAATGAAGTGCTTGTCTTCAAGTATAAGGACTCTACTTTGTAGAGGCTGTAACAAATTTTCAGAAAGCAAAGAGGATGCTGATAGTTGGACTCAATGAACTGTTTCTTCTCATTTTCTGCAATTGTGTCATGGCCAGTAATGCTTTCTTCTCCTATGCGTTATGGATTTGGAATGCCAAATAATCCACTTGTAACTCTTTCATGTTACAAGAGGATAGTTGTAACGATGTTGTGCTAAAACAAGCAAAACAATTTTCAAACCAGTGTGTTTGAATACCTTTCTGTGTTTCAGATAGCTTGAATGAAAATATGTTGCTTACGGTTTAAGCAAGTGCTTTTAGACAGAGAAATGCAGGATTTATAGCAGGAGGTGTATTTTTGACATGATATTGGAAATCATATACCTTAATGGAGAGTTTAAAGTACACATAAGGCAAATTTTCCATTTTTGTTAAATAGTTTACCAAAATCTAGTGCCAAAAGGGAATAAAAGAACCTGTACAGCTGCAAGTCTTGAGGCTGTTTAGTGTAAGATTATATTTAGTAAAATGCTGTATAACATGATGCGAAGTCTTTACCCAAATTTGTGTGGCTAATCTGGGCACAAAAAATCATCAATCAGATTAAATCACATGCTGTACATAATTGTTAAATAGTAACCTTTTGCTTTAAATTATACTCTTCTAGTTAACAAACTAAACATGTATTTAAACTAATTTTACATTAAGTGTATAAAATGTAACATTTCTAATATATTATATACTAGTGAAGTACTGTGTGGGGCTGGTTAAAATCACTTGCAGAGGTGTGCAGTGCTAAAGTACAGGCTTTACTCAAGATGAGACTTGCCCCAGGTGAAGAAAGGTCACCTGCAGCTTTAGCTGCTGGCCAGGGGTTTGAGGGAGGTGATTCTGCCCCTCCCTCTGGGATCTCCAGTGAGACCCCACCAGCAGTACTGTGTCCACAGCATCCAGCTGCGGGGCCCCAACACAAGAAGGATGTGGACCTTGGACTGGAGCAGGGCCAGAAGAGGGCTGTGAGGATGTTGGGAGGGCTGGGGCACCTCTCCTGTGTAGGTGGGCTGAGAGAACTGGGGCTGCTCAGCCTGGAGAAGAGAGGACTCCCAGGAGTTCTTAGAGCAGCCTTCCAGAACCTGGAGGGAGTCTATAAGAAAGAACCTTTTGTGATAGGACAAGGGTAATAATTTTAAACTAAAGAAAGTAGATTCACACTAGATAAAGGGAAGAAGTTTTTTACAATAAGGATGGTAAATTACTGGAACAGGTTGCCCAATGGGGTGGTAGGTGCCCCATCCCTGGAAATATTCAAGGTCATTCAAGTTTGGATGGGGCTCTGAGCAACCTGATCTGCTTGATGTCTTTGCTCATTACAAGAGGGTTGGACTAGGTGACGATGGGGCTCTAAAAGTCCTTTCCAACACAAGCCAGGCTATGATTCTGTGCTTTAAGGTCTCCCCTGCCTGTTAGGTTCCCTTTTAGCTGCCCTGTTACTTTTCATCTGCTTCATGATGATACATGTCCCTAGGAAGAAGAAAAATCAGCTAGAAGGTAACATAGAGATGTGTGTTTCACTGACCAAAGGGTGTGACTCTAGAAATTCATATTCTTGTTTTGAAGTTTAAAAAGAAAACCTAATTTACTGTAGTATAGTTTTGATTTTAAACAGTTGCTGTATAACATATGAAATTCCCTGTAACTTGGCAGGTATTGATACTGAATGGAGAAAAACTCAGTGCATGCCACGTGAAGTGTGTGTGGATGTGGGAAAAGAGTTTGGAGCAACTACAAACACCTTCTTTAAACCCCCATGTGTATCCATCTACAGATGTGGAGGTTGCTGCAATAGTGAAGGACTGCAGTGTATGAATATCAGCACAAATTACATCAGCAAGACTGTAAGTTCTCACTCTTTTATTACAGTTCATGTACTTCTTGCAAATACATTTATGTTTATGCATATTTTAAACTTTCTTATTGCTACTATAACAAAGGAAATAGTTGATTCCAAAATAGACAGCTGAGGACACTACTGCCTGGAAAAGACATGTTTAATGCTCTTTTCCCCAAAATATTTTTATTTTTCAGAGGAAAAAAATAAATTATGATGTCCCATTCTCAATTTTGATTTTTGTTTTGGGTTTGTTTTTTTTTTTCATCTACCTTATGCCTGTATGGGGCAAGCACTCCATGGAAAACTAGTCAGTAATTTTATTAGAGTAGACTGCTATAGGACATGTGCACACAGGATACATGTTCCAAATAAAGCCTTTTAGAAAGGGTGTTTTGCTATGTTAAGATATATTTGCATTATGTACCTTTTTTTCTTTTTTGTTTTGATTCATCTTCTTCTAGATCTATGTGCAGGTTTTGTTCTTCAAGTTCAGGGTTTGTGATCAGGTAGGAGTGTGCAGAGATCATACACTGAACTGGTGAGCTGCCTTTAAAACATCATATAATAGTCTTATTCTATTTATTCTAAGTAGATACAGGAATTATTACAATTATCTTTCAACATTTCCTTCAAAAGTCATGTAAAAATAGTCATACTTAAATGCATTTCCTAGGATATTTTCCTGTTATTATAGTATTTGGTAGGGTTTTTGTTGGATGTGACCTTTTTCACGTTTTAGTGTAAATCTTGCTTCCTTTTTCAAGAGGATTAATCTAGCTAAAGATGCAGTAAATATTTATAATGAAGACTTAAATCTGCTTGGCCAGTTATAAAATTGAAGCTCTTAGAAGTGTCACTCCTTAATCATAAAACTTCATAGTGCGCTGAACCTTTCTCGGGAGGAATTAGGAAAGGAGAATGTAAAGAAAACAGCAAACCTCACTAATTTTGTAGAGTGCATTTTCTGCCCTCACTTCTCACCAAATCTGTCTCTCTGAAATGCTATATCCTTCCAAGAATTTTCAATCCTAAATTTAGGCTACTGGTAGACAACCACGCAACGTGTGAGTAATGTAGCTCAAATACCTTAAATGAGGACAACACTGCCTTTGTTCAAGCCTTACTGTTCCACATAATGCAGATTTCCTAGTTTTGGAACACTACATCAGTTTGGGCTAAATCATGTCTTTCTCTTCATCTTACTGTTCACATCTATTGAGTGAATTTTTTACTCAGTAGAAAATTTTTAGCAATGAGTTTCCTTTTGAAATTCTTGATGGTATTGGTGATGATATGACACAGGAGTAGTTAAAGATTTGAGAGACTCTGAAAAGGAAAATCTTAAAGGTCTTACTAGAAAGAAGAAGCAATAGCCTGTTTTGTTTTGTTACCTATCCTGTAAAAGCAAGCAGTTGTATCTGTGGGTTTTCTGTCTTGCTTGTGATTTCCAGTTTTATCTGTTCCTTGACAGAATGCAGTTTTAAAAAACCCCTTAATAAAGGAACAGACCTATATCTATATCTCTTCTTCTGTCACCATCTCAATTTTTTTAAAAATTATCTGACCACAGTTTATCAGATGAGAATTAGGAAGAAAAAAGTATTGGATTCAAGACCTTCTATGGAATTCATGTACCCTACACATCTATTTCACCACAGTTTTTCTTATTTCCTGAAAGAAATGAGAACAAATAGTTTTCTCACAATTCACCAATTTTTAGCTTTATTTCTTGTGCATAAACTTAATAACTTCATAATGTTCACTATGCAGAAAAAGGGCTTAATGGGACTTGACTTTTTCAACTGGAGTTCTTTCTGTGAGGGCAAGCTCTAGCATTGGTTCCAGACTTAAAATATAAAGAAAGATTATATCAGCTTTCACCAAAATTAATTAAAAATAAAAGAAGTGAGCACAGAATTTATTTTTATGGGGGTCAAATCATTGACTTCCAGGAGAATGGACCAGATCGAGTGTTCCTAGATCGCCTTGTAGAACACGGTGGTGGTCCAGAGCAAGGTGAATCATTTTCTAGTTCAGGTTGTGTTCCTCCTTTCTAGCTACTTAACTTTACTGAGAGAAAAGTAGAAAAGTGTTCTGCTTTGGTTTTAATACCATTTTTTCCCAAAACCTGTTTTTGTAGCTGCTAGGGGATGTTTACACAACCAGGATTGAGATATGAGAAAACTTCTTAATTAAGATATGGTACAAGACCTATGACGATATGAGAAGACTCCCTGGGCTAATTAAAAAACTGCAGTAGATCCTCTCCTGACTGCAGTAGCCCAGTTTGTAAGTGGTGGCATGTCTAATAAGGATCTGTGGGAAATGTGGCTGGTTGGGTTTTCTCTTTGTGGTATGGTTGTTTGGGTTTTTTCTCTAGTTTGCTATCAAAGAGCTGTCTCTGTTTCTATAGCACAAATAATTCAACAGTGATTACAAAGATTGTGGAACTACCTGGTGCAGCTATAGCCTGTCCCTCAGCAGCACTTTTTTATGCCCCACCTACAGGCACTTGCTTATAGGTTGAAAGGAATCAGAGGGCAGATGTCAAAGAGCTATTTCATCCCATTCTCCCTCTTGGCTGTCAGGAAGGACATTTTTTTGGCTTCTTTCAGATCACTTGTTATAAAGGTCCTAAATCATCTTGTTTCACGGTCACAGTTACAGTCCCTCAAGGGAAAACATTTTCCAAGCAGATCAAAATTAGATTTAGAGGAGATTTTCTCACAGGAAACAAGTTACAACTTGAAGTTTTTTGCCTGGTTTGGGATGTATGTGGTGTTCTTTTTCACAATTCAGAGATTTGCCACAGGAATATTCAGTTTTTTCAATATTACAGTTTCTACTTTTTCCCACGCATTTTTCTGTTAGACTAATTATTGTAGTGATAGAGTAGGTGCTTTTAATACTGGGTGATATATAAGTTATAAATGTTTTTTGTTAGTATTTCTGGGAAAATAAAGGGATTAAAATAGAAAAAGATAGAATAAGGAACCCAAGCATATCAAATAAATATGTATTTATTTATTATGTATTTATTATATCAAATACCTATTGTTATATCCCCCATAAGTCTTGAAATAGTTTTTCAAGAAAGTTTAATAGTAAAATAATGATGATGTACCATTTCTCAAATAGTTTCTCTTCATTCTTTTCAGTATAGAGATCTTTAGTTTTGAAATCAGTCTTATGTCCTTAGTTTAAAAATCTCTCTAGACACATTGTACTGTGTTACACTGGTTATATTTGGCTGGCCTTTCTGACACTTTAGAAAGTGCAAAGATCACAAGTGATGGAAACTTAGACTAAATCAATTTAAGGGGAACTTGCCAAAATAAACCACAGACCATCAGAAGAACATGGAGTAGTTAATGTACATCTTGGGAAAAAACACACATAAATCCTGTATTTGAAAAGCATCTAGAATGATGGCCTTCTCATGTAATAACAGCTTTGATATATTTCAGAAATCTGTGAACATGATAATAATTTCATGTGTCTGATACAATGGATATTGGCATATATGATGATAGTGCTGAATAAATTAATTTAGCCACTGAAGCAAAGAAATACTTTGTATAAAAAGCCTCAGTTTTTCTCTTTCGTAAGTATACTATGAAATTCTTCTAGTGTAAAGAAGAAACCATCAAGGCTGTGGATCAAAATTGTGTCCCTTTTGGGGCTTTGAGTAACCTGGTCTAGTGAAAGATGTCCCTGCCCATGGAAGAGGACTTCTAATTAGAAGTGAGAAGGAATATATGGAAAATTGCTTTTTCGGGAGTTCTGATAGCACTTTTTGTCAGCACATTCAGAGATTATCATCTTCTGTTAGATTTTTTCTTTTTTTCCAAGTTTAAAATCATATTGCGTGCTAGGTTGTGGACAGTATTTGGAAGAGAAACCCTAGAAATGGTGCGAAAGTCTAAAAGACCTGCCCTCTGTTTTTTTGTGATAAAGCAGCTTTAGACTGGCTGAATGGCAGGTGTTGAATTCTTATTAAGTACATTAATTATTTACAGCTTTCAATTGTTCTTCAGTTGTACAGAGCTTCTGTTTGTCTGTGCTGTACTCTAGGATTAACGTGTTACTGATTTATGTTTAAAATCAGCAGCTTCTCTGGAAGACAGAGTTTTGTGATTATGGGGGAGGAGTTTAAGGGTTTATTTTTTGTTATAACTAATACTCTGTAGTTATTCAATTGCTTATTGCTTCTGGTGCTTTCCACTGGTTTCCTGACTGCAGTGTCAGTGGCAAAAAGGTACAGAACAGCATGGCCAAGTTGAGTCTATTTTTTTCTTTTGTTTGCCTTTGACTGGAGCAATACTCATAAATTGCTGTTTTATTTATTATAACTACTAACATTTTTCAGAACAGTAAAAGCTCTGCATTTTCCAAAGACTTCTCTAATCCCCACTGCTATCAGATCTTATGTTACTCTGGGGACAGAAGTGCATTCGTTATAGTCTTTGGTACTGAATATCTGTCTTCAGGTATTGGTACCTGATGGAAATGTCTTTTCCCTTTAGAGTGAATTAGTCTGGTTTTTATTATAATTTAAAGTTGGAAAGGAAGAGAAGATTTCTAAGAATGCAGTAAATCCAGTCTTTTAGAGAATGAGGGATCAAACAGAAACACAAGCCATTTGGTCTCCAAGAGGAATTACCCATTTGGGCCATGTGGGTACCAGCAATAGTAGCCACAGCCAATAATGGTGCCAGAAAAAAGAGTTGAGAACCAGCCTCATACATCGATGTTATGACGCATTTTTCATAGAAATATTCTTTCTAGGTATTGACATTTGGCTGTTAAATGTTGCCAGTCATGCCCTGTAGTGACAGCAGATGTTGAGCTTATTGTTCTGTTGGATGGGGAAAGTGAGCAAAAAATAAATTGTAGATATTATCAAAACCATAAAGCATTGCTTATGGTCAGGTTTTACATAATCCGAAATGTTGTACTTTGATGAAGGTTCAAACATAATTTATGCATGTTGAGAGTTGTTTCACTTAAATAGTTTCACTGAATAAACAGTAGCAACTATTGGGTGATGTAAAATACATTACTATTAAGAGAATTTATTTGAACAAACTGAAGGTAATTTGAGGAGGTCAGTGAAGCTAGTTTACCTTTATATTGCTTAACTAGACTTTTTTTCACACTGCACTGCTGAAGTGTTGGTGGGAATAGCTGTTAGCAGTATTCATCTCCAAACTGATACTTTTCACAGCTTTAATGGAAGGTAAATAAGATTAATTCTTATTCACCATCATTTCTGTTCCCATTACCATGACTGATACATCTCAGCTGTTTTTATGAAATTTCTATCAGTGATCTTCTGAGGCTGAAATGGACAGTTGGGCAGGGACCTACCTTTTTAGATGCTTTGGAGATGTAGCAGTCATCCTGTGCTGCCATCTCCAGTGGTCTGGAGTCTGCAGTGCTTTGCAGCACGGCAAATTGGTCCTACTGCAGGAGTACAGGAAGAACATTCATGGTTTTCCAGCTGCAGTTAGGTCCATTCACAGACTCATGCTTATTTCATTTTCTAGAATTTATCAGTTCTCTCTGTAACGGGTTTTTATTTCAGCTTCAGAAAAGCATGTTCATACTTGCCATGAGAGAATAGAAAAAACAAGATTCTCCTTACGTGTGAAATATTGCACTTAAGTTCATACTCTTTGTTCTGTCCATCAATTCATACATGTCTTCTAAGAATCAGCTTTCTAAGAATGGATACATCCCATAATGCTGTATTTTTTTATTTTGAAGCATTTAAAATTACCAGTATTCTGATTACCTTTGCATGCTGCCTATGTGGCATGCTCTAAAGTTATGGATTTTTAAAGAGCATTGGAAATACGTCTCGGTTAAAAATTAGTCTTTTTATACAATCTCACCAACTGGGACTGGAAAAAAAACAAACAATTACTATTTTTAAAGGTAGTAAAGTTCCCAGAAGATGCTGAAATATTTTTAAATATTTTTTAAATTCTTTTGGAAGAATAACTGAACTCCTAAAAGGCAGCATTGCATTGTTGCCCTTCTTAAACATTATTAAAAACATAGCTTTTAAGACTTAGAGCTAGAGTATTTGTCCTGACTTTTCAGGAGATTGAGACTTGGGTCTAACAGCAGAACCTACTCAGTTTGATAAAGTAGGTGTCCTAAACTGTAATGAGTCTCTCTGTTTTTCTGTTATCGCTTGTTCAGTTTTACTACAAAAGTTGTCCTCTTTCACCAGTTGAACTATAATTCCCACTAAAATTAAGATTTTGTTAATTCACATACAGATTATTTTATCAGTAGTGAATATTTCTTAATACTTTGAAAAAAAAATGAATAGTTCAAATATATTCCATCAGGAGAGGCATATAACTCGCACAGATACAAATACTAAAAATTTTTAAAATGCAATATGTTGTAGTTCAAATGTTATTCATCCAGAACTGATTGTATCAAAGTCCACTATGCTGCAGTTTGACAAAATCTTTTGTAATTGCTAAAATAACTGATGTATTAGGTGGTAACTTACTGTCTTCTTTATATTATTCTTCAGTTTTTCAAAGCACCTTCCCAATGTTTCATTTTGGATATTTTTAAAATGCTGCCAATTTGAAGTAATTTCCTCTAGAAAAATGAGTTCTTTGAACATTTTCCTCTTGTATATTACATGTAGTAAGCAAACTGGCACGTAACAGGGTTTAACACTAAAAATATTAATTGTCACACCATAGCCATGGTATTCCTTTTACACATAATAATTATTTAGCAGTATGATTGAATGGTGGAAGACAAAAAAAAAACCCTAACTCAAATTCGTGGCAGGCTTTTCATACATCCTCCTATTTCCCAAATTTATCATTGGTGTTTTAGTTGGACCTGGATAAGAAGTTCTTTCTCTGCTTTGCCTTTTGCAGCTGTTTGAGATCACGGTGCCTCTGTCCCACGGCCCCAAGCCCGTCACCGTCAGCTTTGCCAATCACACGTCCTGCCGCTGCATGTCCAAGCTGGATGTTTACAGACAGGTCCACTCCATCATACGGCGCTCCTTGCCAGCTGCACAAACTCAGTAAGTATGAGCCTTGCCTCTCCTGGCTCATTGTGAGCAAGCCTATGTAATTCGGATTTCAAATACTGCTGGGAAGTTTTCACAGGATAGGAGAACTATGCGTAACAGTAGCAGAATGCATTCTGCCATTATTTTACACTAAGAGAATTTTACAAATTAACATCACCTTTTTAACCAGCAGATAAACCAAAGCAAGAGTTTTAAATCTGAAGAATAACATGTGCGGGATTTGCTTGATGAAAGAGCTATAATCCAATTGAGACTTAAAGAAAACATCAGCAAAATCGATTTCTTTTTAAAAGAAAAGCTAAAAATATCTTTGTAAATAATTAGGAAGCAGCATTTCTCTCTGTGTATATTTTCATATTTTAAATGGCTTGTTCTTCAGGGAATCTGTAACTTGCAAATCTTTTTGTGACATCTTAGTATGCCAGAGGTGCACGTAAAATAGAATGGAAGGGGGAAATAAAGGGTTAATTTGCATTCCACAGAAGTAGCATATGGATTTTTTTTTTGTGTGTGTGATTTTGAATGAAAAATGTCGCAGAGCAATCTGCTACCAAAAACCAGATTTTTAGTTATTAAAGCAATTGAAGATCTCTTTCCTTAATTCAGAGGTCTGAGTGAGGATTTTATGATGTATAAATATTTAGGAGGTCAAAAATATATAATAGACTAACAGCTACTTTGAGGAAGAATCAATAACTAGAGGCCAAACTGGAATGAACTGACATTTTTAATAAGATGAGTGAGTAGAACAAATTTCTCAGAGGTGTTAAGCATTTTCCTCAGTGGTTTTATTCACTTTAAGTCTGGATATTTCATGACACATTCCTAAACATGCATTATATTCTATTTGAGTTTAATTTATTTAATTTGTTCATTGAAACATGGATCATAAACAGCAGCTTGGAAATAAATCTATTAATAATTAGTTTAATTACATAATTAACAGATTATAAAAAAAACATAAGTCAAATTATGTTGATTCTCTCCAGCTTCTCAGTGCTTCTAAGTTAAGCGCAGTTGTAGTGACCAGTGCAAGAGGTTATTCTAGCCAGGAATCAGTTACCTGTAGTTGAGGGAGGTGAGAGTACAGATACCAGACTTGGACCAGCATTTACAGGCAGCTGTTGGTCCTGTGGCAAAAGATCACACTTCAACAGAGCACTGGATCAGAATAGATAAAGGTCTTCTCTATTACTTACTGTCTTTAAGTTTAGAATCTATAGCTCTGTGCAATTAAACAGGCAGGAGGGTTTTGTTTTGTTGTTGTTTGGTTTTATTTGGTTGGTTTGGGTTTTTTTAACAGTAGTCTGTAAATTATTCATACTACTGAAGTGGAACTGGATGGCAGGCTAAAGGAAACTTTTGCCAAGTGAGGCAGCAAGAGTGTGATCATTAGTGGGGTGAAATCAGGAAACACCAGTTTGATAGAACATGAGAAGCAGGGTGATGTTACACCCCAGCAGTCTCTGCAAGATTTAGTGTGTTGAAGTGGAGTGGTCTACTTGAATGATGATCACAGAAGAATGTTCCAGCACCTGCATTTTTGAATGTGTGAGTAATGGTGCTCAGGGGAATGAAAAGTGCACCAAATGTATAATCTAGGTGTTGTCTTACAAGATTAGTAGGATTTTAGAAATACTACAGAAACAATAAATGAATGACACAGCCCGGATACATGAAGTTAGGCTTGACTTGTTCAAAGATGTAATGTCAGCTGTGGTGCTAAAGAAATTGCAAGCAAGGAAGATGAGATAATACACATAAATATTCTATCAGTGATTCACCAGATAGCTCAGTTCACTCATTCTTTAAAAAGGCAACAGCTGCTGTTTGGATTTTTTGCTTTCTTTGGTACCATTACCTTGGCTGCAAACTGTAGCAGGAAAAGAGGACTAAAGTGTTAACTTGTTTATTGTCTTTATTTTTAAGGTGAAGAGGTATCACTGCTGAAATCCAAATCTTTAGGTGCAAGAAAGCTGGCCAGGATGAGTGACTGATGAGAAAGTGTCAGCTAATGGCACATAACTTTCACATAAAGTGAAACAGAATCTGATAAACTGATTTTATTTTTAAAGTTTTGCCTGCAGCATTCATTCAGAATTTGACATCTTGTCTTTTGACATCAAAAATTTGAAAACATTTTTATACTTCAAAAAACAACATGGAAAATTATGCCTGTTACAATGCAGTATTTGGCATGCAAGAGAATTTATGTACTCTAGAGGCTTACGTTCTATTTCCAAAGAACATTAGCAAAGTCCAAATATCAGCTTCTAGAAGTTGGAGCTAAAACTTGAAACATGAGATTGTTTCTTCAACAAACGATTGAAAATCTCTGTAGTGGGGAGAACTTTTAGTAACAGATTTGACAGGAATTTAAAAAAAATTATGAATGAGCTGACACTCTTAGAAAGGTATTTGCAATGGAGAAAAACTAAAGCAATCAACAGCTAACATAGTTTTTTTTCTCCTTGAGTTCTTATGGTAGTAAATCAACAGCATTTTTAATTTCACAGGTGTCATGTGGCAAACAAGACCTGTCCAAAAAATCATATTTGGAATAATCAAATTTGCAGATGTTTGTCACAGCATGATTTTGGTTTCTCTTCTCACCTCGGAGATTCTGGTAAGTACTTTCCCTTAAAGCATCAAATGTCATTCTAAAGACAAAAAGTTGTAGTAAATATCTGTATCTTTTTCTGTATGGATGCTATGACTGATTGTTGCCTGTCTTTTGACATATATTTGTTTTTGAAACACCAAGAAAGGTATAGATTTGCTCATTTCCTCGCATAAAAATAGGTGAAAGAGTAGACACAAAATTCTGGTACTCCTGCAACTTTTCTGCTGCTTTTCTAGATACAGCTGAAGGATTCCATATTTGTGGGCCGAACAAGGAGCTGGATGAAGAAACCTGTCAATGTGTCTGCAAAGGAGGCGTGCGGCCCTCGAGCTGTGGACCTCACAAAGAGCTGGACAGATCATCTTGTCAGTGCATGTGCAAAAACAAACTTATCCCTGCTTCCTGCGGGCCCAACAAGGAATTTGATGAAGAAAAGTGCCAGTGTGTCTGTAAAAAGACCTGTCCCAGACATCAGCCGCTAAATCCTGCAAAATGCGCCTGCGAATGTATAGAATCTCCCAATAAATGCTTCTTGAAAGGAAAAAGATTCCATCACCAGACATGCAGGTAAAACCTCAGTTTTTATTTCTTTTATTGTGTTCAAGGCCTAGAATTCTGGGTTGTGACATATTAGCTGTGTTAAATTGCTTTGTAAACAGTAAGCCTGTCGTGAGTTCAGTTTTATCTTCTATGACTTCTACAGTCTCTAAGAGGAAGCTACTAGGCATAATAAGTATTCTCAAGCATGTTTAGTTTCTAGTACTCTTTCGACTGCTTCCTGGAACTTTTCTTCCTTTTCCTTCTTTTTCCTGGTGAAAATCATCAAGCTAAGTTCAAGCTCCCTGTATCATATTGTATTTAAAATCACTATCTGTTTTTCTCCAAGAGCTAAATATTGCAATTCAAGTAACTTAAATATTCAGATAACTCAAATATTCTGAATTAGATTTCAGTGGTTAGTTCCGGAGATAATATCTACCATTTCCACCTCCTAAATTTTGGAATCACCTAGCTCTGGGTGATTTTTGTGAAAAGTAGACATATATAACTATAAAACAGACTGTCCACATTCACCATTTAAAATAAAATTGAGTCAGGAAGAAAATTCTGCAATTTCTTTATATACCCCAGGACCTTTTCCTTCCATGATTGCTATTCATAGCATTAGCAGTCTATATATAAAAATGTGAATGACTTTGAGTTCTGAGAAACAAACAGTATTATTTTTTGCTTTGTATATTATGTGAGGAAATTTTTCCTGTAAAGTTCTCTTGTAAATTTCTTGAACAAATTTCTTAATGAAATTAAAATTTTAGAATTTCCTAAACAGTGCCATTTGGAGCAGAAAGATCTCTTATTTCTAATATAGGGGAAGTATTTCTATTATATGAATGACAAATAACAATTCAGGCACTGCAAGAGGAAAATAGCACATTGAGACATTTAAATGTCTGTGATGGTTATCAAAAGGAAACATTATGTAATATTTAATCTAAAATGTAATTAGTTGGAATAAATATATTGCTAGATATATATACATATTTTCATCTTCATAACGAAAAAATGTCAAATATAAGTAGTGACATTTGTGTGGAAGTCTCTAAAATCAGGGAAAAGATTATTAACTGGCATTACTTATTTACCAATATTTGTTGGCATTTTAAGCGTAATGGAAGAGTTATTAGAAATATCAGAAATTATTTCTTCTTTATAAATCAACTCACATCATTTGATTTTGTGTTTGCAGAGGAAAAGAAATCAGCCTGGTTGCATAAGCTTTGCATATTTTACAAAGCAATTTCACTTCCAGCAGTGCTACAAATATAAACCACCTATATTTTAAAAGAACATTCACATTTGGAGAAGTCGGGTGCTTAAACTAAGAAATGCCATAATAAATATCTTATGTTGATTTCAATATCTCTGATTTAAAGGGAGGAAAATAAGTTCAGCCTTTCTCTGTTGTGTTGTGGCTGAATACGGTAGAGTTTGAATCACTTTCTCACTTCCAGGGGCAGTATGACATAGGATGCTTTTACCTTTTTTCTAAGCTGTTTTTCTTTTGTCTTTGAGTGCAGAAAGAAAGGTTTATATATGTTGTTACTTTATACCTCTAGAACCAATGGCACTGTCAAGGAAAATAGAGGGGACAATCTCTCCTCCTTAAAAAAAGACTTAGCATAGATTTCTCACATTTTGGCTCTGTCCAGCACAAGCTCTCTCTAAAAGGGATAAAAACCCTGCAACATCCTTTTTATCTCTGAAAGATCCCTTGCCTGTTTAAAGCAGCATCAATTAGACAATTTAATTTATATAATAAAAAATATGTTATACAAATGCATTGAAAATAAATAGAATTACCACTCTTTTTAGCTTTGTGCTAGACGTGTGGGCCCTAGACATAACCATAATCTTGTAGTCATGTCCTAGACAGCTCCCTGTCTTACAAGTAGTGCTTGTAGCTTCTTGTTTGGAAGCACTAATATTTTTATGCACTGTACCTAAAATGCCTCTGCCTCTTGTGTTGCACCCTGCTTCAGATTAAAGGAATGCACAATCATCTACAAAGCACAGGATGGGAAGGGAAAAAAGCTCCCAGCATACTGCTTTTTAAGGTGATTATGCTGTTTTTCAGCCCAAGAAGTAGCGTTTCCACTTGTTTCAACATCTGTGGAGTTGTTAGACTGCCCACAGTGCCAATCTGGGCATTCTGCACAGCAACAATTCACAATTATTGACCATAAAGAGAAAGTTGCTGCTGCTTTGCCCAGCACTGTGAATAGTGACTGAGCATCTAGCTTAACTCCAGTGAGCTCCGATTATCCTCATTGGAACAGACCTCTGTCACATGAAACCACTCTGTAAACAGCATTCAGACCAAATCTCTTGAAAGACTTGGTCTATTGTTCAACAGTTTCCTAAGGAAACCACATTTATGTAGTTACAATGACTTTGCTGCTATTCACCCTGTGCTACCAGCTCTAAAATTTATTTTGGTCAGTTTTGGCTGGGCCAGATAACTAGGAACTTCATCTGCTAAGCACTTTAGAGCAGGAGAGGAACTTTATTGCTCTGTTGAAATGTCCCAAATAAGGATAAGACTGAAGTAACCTGACCTTGACTGCTGCTGGACACAAACTCACA
>VZTB01000823.1:111333-133982 GCA_013397245.1 Thryothorus ludovicianus | reverse complement strand
CATAAGATTAAAGGAAAATGATCAGAGACTCCAAAAAAAACCTACTTATGAGACTGAGCTTCAGAGACATTTACAACAATCAGCAGCATGGGAAAGGTTAGCAGAATATATCTACTTATCTTATAATATTGTGGAAGAGGTTAAAAAATTCCACAGGAGCAAAATATTGATAATTAATGAACAATATTTCGTTCATAGTTGTCTAAATTGTTTCTAGCATTTTGGTCAAAATAACATCAATAAATTAAACTCAAGGCAGAAAATAAAAGACCGAAGGAAAGGAAATGTTCAGTTAATTTTGACAGGCTGTTTAGTCATAATGGTGCTCATATTCAGAAAACTCTGCTTATAATTTCTGAAAAACAGCCCTTCAGACTGGGGTATTTTGGAGCACTCTGCTGTAGTATTTCCCCTCACCACTAGTTCTTCATTTCAAAATTTAATCCAGGTTCTGTTTTGGGCTTTTTTTTTTAATTTCAAGGTCTTTGCTAAAACATCTGTGTAACAGTGGTGCTCAGTCACATTTATTTGTGCTTATTATCTTAATTATTTTTGCCAGGAAGACTAACAATTATGCATTTGCAGATGTAGTAGATCAAAACCCTCTGAACACTGGTGTTTGCTCTGGGCTTATTACTTCCTGATACTTTTGCTATCAGTAGAATTTGCTTGTTTACCATTGCTATCTCTATTTAGGTCATTTATTTAGATGAGAAACAGTGAGGAGTTGCACTGCTGACTCCTGGGAGGCCTCATTTGTTATCTCCTCCTAAATGAACAGTGGCTACTTTACTCCTGTTTACTATTTTAAGGCAAAGCTCCACTCACACCTCTTTTCTCACTAACACTTCACACAGATCTGAATTTAAAAAAACATTAAGCTATGCTGGTTCCAAATTCAGCAAAGGGTTAAAAGGTTTCCAGAGGAAACAGAAAGTGGCCAGTTTAATTTAACAGTCAATTAAATTCTGGGCCAGTGAGAAGGAGAAGCACTTGGCTTTTACAAGATGGAAGAGGGGTCATTATATTGCTGGAAAAGAAGGGGTGGGGGAAGTAAAAAAAGAAAAATATCAGCTTAGGAATTTTGCTATGAAACTTCTCTAGCAAAGACAAGTCATCCTCAGCAGAGAGACAAACGTAAAGTATGAAAGTAATTTTATTTGCAGTCCAGGCACAGTTTCAGGGAAATGAGTATTCCTCACCTCTAATGTTTCAATGCCTTTTTACAGGTTGTCTCTGTTTCTCTTTAGAGGAAGTGGTTGAGTGCACAGGAGAGTTAATAAAGCTAGATTCATAGAGATTTCTATTTTGTGATGCAATTTGACTGAAATTTATTGCAGTGTAAACTCTGAAACTTTGGTGGAAATCTTGCTGTGGGGAAGGGAAGGAGAAGGGAAACTGATTCTTAATTCTAGCAGCTATTTTCAAATAAGCATGTTTAAACAATTCTCCATCAGACTTGGCTGAAATAGGCTGATGCACTCAGAACGGAACATCGTCATAATAGATAGAAATCATGATTAGATGAGACAGTTCCTAAAGAAACAACTCTTTGAAATTAAAAGAATTAAGCAGCAATGTCACAAAGCACTGTGAAATCAAAGGCACAGCTTTGGTCATGAGTCAACCCACTCTCTCAAGCAGCTTAAGGGGTTCTTTTCATGCTAACTGGATTAACTCACCTCAACTGAGGACATCCTACTCAGATTTAACTTTAAAATCTCCAGCTGAAGCCCCAGGGCTGTAGTCTGGACTCTGAGCTCTTGGCAGTTTCTCATGATGCACATAATTCTACCCATCCATCAACTGATTTTAAACTCAAACTTTCCATCTTGTGTTGATCAGGCTTGTAGGAATTACATTCACCTTGGCTTTATAAAATCATATCCTGACTATTATTTTCAAAGTATATGCTACAATTTCATGATGGATCAGGGAAGGACAAGTAATTTACTTTTTACTATTTTTTGTAGTTTGAAATCCCAGATCATCACATTTATGTTATGCTTAGTGTGGCCAGGTACAAGGGGGTTTTATGCTTATTTGTTTTAGCAACAAAAATTCCTAATATTGAATTTCCCATTTCTAAATTTATGATTTCAGAGAACTAGGATAAAAACCCTGTGTGAACAGGACTGAACTTACTGTACCCTACACTGAAACAGCTTCAGGTAAATTATTGAGGTAATTAAGTGCTGCACTTCTTTGACTGCCACGTGGCATTCAGGTGTGGAGTGAGCTGGCAAACACAGCAGTCTCCAGAACAGCATAAGTGAAGCAAGGAGATTCCTCACAATTAATGTTCAGTATTTTTCAGCCACATCCTCAAGGATCTCTACCAGAAAGGCAGATCCTGGCTCACATGGCTTCTGTTGTGTCTGTAGTCAATTTTTGCCTTCATTACAACAAGAGAAATAACACAAAAGACTGGATGAGAACTAAGAAATGGCTGAGAAGAAAGCACTCATGACCAACTTGGCTTCCACCTTCAGGGCAAGGAAGCAATTTGCTATTCTGCTCTCAGATCCATTACCTTGACCCAACTCCTGTCACAAGAACTCTTTTTTGCCCTTGTGGAAAACATATTACAGTATTAAATGATCCTTATTTGGGATGATTCTGTAGGAAAGTATAAATCTCACCACAAGCACTAATACTACATGGAATTTTCTGTATCCAAAAATGATGCCTTTTCCTTTGCACAGCTCTTCTCAGCCTTTATACTTTTCATATCAAGGATTATCTCAGCCCTTTGTGTTTTTATGGAACAACATTACATTGAAACAAGGATCATGTAGACCTAGAACATTGTTTCTCTTCTGTGCCACTGATTAATTGCACCAAATACCTGCACAAAGTTCTGTACCTTTCAAAAAGTATTTCAGCAACCTAAAAAACTGGTATCTTGTTTACAAGACCAGATAAGTAGCTGAAAGTAGTTACCAAGACTTTTTAAAGTACACTGAACAGAACCTTAAGAGACTGAATATTTCCTGCACACCAGAAGCACTGTAAATATTATAAACCACTAAAAGGTGCTTGGGCTACATAAAGTGTAAAATTTAAATCCTCAGGCCACAGGTCCCTGGTGCTCCTTACAGATGTTTTCCAACTTTGTAACTATTTAGAGAAGTGCAGCTCAACTGTGGAGCATTAACATTAACATATATCCACATTTTCTCCTCTTATCTTTGTTTAAAGACTGTACGACCTCCACAGTTTAGCATGCTGTATGTCAAAGACTACATTTGAACCCAAATAGTGGAAACTCTCTCTTGTTCAAAAATCTTCAAAATTTTGTAGGAAAATACAGTGGGGTCTCCCTGAGGGCAGCAATTGTCCTTAAGCTAGGAGCTGACAAATCTCAACAGTGAGAGGTGAAATTAAATGGATAAGTACTATCCAAAGAGGCACATGTACTGTGGTTAAGACTTTTCTTTTTCTTTTTTTCTCTGTGGATAAAGTAGACAAAAGGATGAATGGCCTGCATGGGCAAGCTGAAAAGCTTTCAGGCAGCAAGTCACTGGAACAAGGAGAAAAGGCACTGCCTCAAACTTCTTAGAGCAAGAGGGAACACTCCAAGCTGACTGCAGTGCTTTCCACAGCATATCACGACTGACTCGAAATCATTACCGAGAGCCAGGCCACTGCTATCGACTTTGCAATTACTCCGTGTCTCGGCGTGGGTGCAGTGGCAGCCAGCATCGACAGGGAGCAGCTAAAACTGGCTCTGGGCTTTTGTGTCTATTGGTCTTTGTTAATTGCATTTCTACTTTCTTTATCACATTTGCTTCTAAACACTCAGCAGTGCAGAGGATGCTGACAGGGCAAGTAAGTTTTGTCCTAAGTTCACAGAGAAGCCTCTACAAATTAGGCTCCAGGCTTGGTGCTGCATTATGCAGCTCCTCTCACCGCGGAGGCAGGAAAACAAAGCAGTGCAACTCTTGGCAACCATCCTAGGAATGCAGGAAGGAGAACTGCAAATGCCTCCAGGGACACACTGATACATGGAGTTAACCAGCACCTGAAAAGCCCCTCACCTGTGATCCTCCCACTGCTGCAAACAGAGCTGTGTTAACTCAGTGTGTTACTCAGTCACACGGGGATTAATCTCACCCAATCTGAGGTGCTTACGAAGTAGACACTGACACCTCAGTTAGTTATCCTTGTATAACCAGTGGGAGACAACTGACACTTTTACTACAGCATGGATCATCTTGTCCAAAGAGGCACATCTGAACGAGGTGAGAGGAATCACTGCCTTGGAGCATGGATTTCTCTGTTTTTCATAAGGAACTCTGGATGAGAAGATGCCACGAGAGGTGCAATTTTCAGACAATGGAGTTGAAAATGAAAGTCAAGACATCAAGCCTATTTATGTCAATAAATAAATTAGTCTATTTTACAATCAGCACAAGGTATGAAACAGCAAAAATCATATATGATTTTCTTTATCATGTAGCTTGTCATTCTGCTGAGACACAATGTCTTTGTGGCACACAAACACACCAGCCTAGAACACATCTGTTACAGAGCAAAGCATAGCTCCCTGGCTTCACACTGTTAGCTCAGGGAAAAGGCAAAAAAGCTCCATTCTCTAAGTCTCACACTCCTGTTCGTATATAGCTATAATAACTGCACACGTGTAAAAGAATATGGGAAAGCCGCTCTGACAGATGACAAAGTCTGACTGCCAAGAACAGAGTACACCTGTGACTACTTTGAGGTGGATGCATGCTTCTATTTCTCAACATTTATTTCAAACATAAAATGTTTCACAAAAGCACAGCTTCTGTCTTTCATCAGAAATTCAAAGTTTGAACCTCCCTTTCCCTACACTTTGTGTGGTTGTTCCCACTTGTGCTGACCACGAGGCATCTTCTCACCTGCACAGCTGGACACAAGCACCTGAGCTGGCAGAGGCAGTGCTCCTCAGGAGCCACCAGAGCTCTGAAATTGTATTTCAATGTATACTGTGTGCTCTAAATTGGATCAAATTTGTTTCTACTGAACAGTGTATCACTTCCTAACTAGCCTGACACCTGAACAGACTGTCCAATTGTCTCCTGGGGGAGAATTCTGTGCTATATCTTACACCACTATGAGCATTACTGGGTATGTAGATGATGTTCTTTGATCCTATCAAAGTAAGAGAGTAAGGAGAAGAATGGTATTTCTAATAGCACAGCAGGCCCCAGAACCATACTGGAATACTACAGCCAGCATTGACTCAGATGCTGATTCTGCTCTTCCCTCTAAATCTGATTGCTCAGCTTTGTAGTGGTGGGCCAGGATTATTACAATTTTGGTAGAATTTTCTGTCATTTGAAAAGGGTTACGTGTAATAATAGTGCTTTATGAGATACAAATTTTTGCAAGTAGGTATGGGGAAACTCAGGCTACAATAGAATTGGGGATTTTGTTTAAAAAAGGAACACTGTACTATGTGCAGGAGGAAATGTTGTCATTATCCACTGGGACCCAAGAGTCCTGCGGTGCTATTGTATCACCTCTGCTTCTTTTAGACCTGATGATGATGTATCATGAGTTTAATGTACATATATGCATGTGGCATTACAGGGACAAGTAGCACTCGCACTGGCTTACACACAGTGACATGTAGAATTTGATAAAGCTTTGTTTCAGAGAGGGAAAACTGACTCTCCACACCAACTTTCTGTCATGATTCATCCAGACATCCTCTTACTCCTAAACCCATTAGTCCTCAGAAGATTAAGTAGCACAGCACAGGGAGAAAGACTAAAGGATTGGGATGCATTATTTAGTTACGATTCCGTGCCCAAGCTTTGCTGTTTGCATATTCCTAGCCTGCAGCAGAAAACACCTCGAAATGCATTAGCTGAAATGAATGAGCTGAACTTAAGTTGTTCCTCCTCCTGTTTGTGAAACAGGAAAAGTACCACAGCTTAGCTGTGAAATAACCAACAAGGGTTTGGGTATGTGGGCACACAGATACTCAGTGAGTAAGCGAGTGGTACTCAGATACTCCTTACTGCCTGAGGTGGTGTGGTGGCTGTAACCTGCCTTGGTTCCCAAAACTGGATCAGTTTCAGTCAGCTAGAGATTGAATACTAATCATTGTGTTCTGTTCAGGTGCTCATTTATTAAGTTTCTACTGAAACCTGAAAGAGACAACTTTTGACATGATTTAGATATACTTCTTTACTACATCCAGACCTTTTCCTGTGCCAGCAAGCTTTTCTTTGAATGTATTCCTTGTTTCAAGGCTTTTGGAATGCCTTCCACCCAGCACAGGTGCCCTGAGCACTGCACCAGTGCAGCCCTCTTGGAGTCAGGCAACAGCCTTTTGGAGGGACTTGTTGCTCTGAAACTCACCAGTTTCATAAGAGTTACATAAAAGTTAACATTTAATCTCTTAATAAAGCTGTTGGAGGTAAACAATGCTTTGCTACTTTCTTCTTAAGGACACTAGAGACATCCTCTGAGAGATATAGATTTAAATGAAGTCATCCCTTAAACAACTCTCCATCTTCTGTAAGAATAAATTCCTTTAAAGGGCTCTGACAATATGACTGGTTTGGGGACTGGGGCAGGAGGGAGAATGAGAAGGAAGAGAACAAGATCATCCCCCCAAAACAAACACGTTCATTTATGACCTCAGACACTGAGAATACAAGACTCTCTGTATTGCTTCCAAGCACTTTCCTGTCCTGATGTTCTTTTCCCAACCATGCCTGATTTTTGTTGCTTCAGAATAAAGCATAAATTAGAACAGGATACAGTCAAGTACATGCAGGAGGGGAAAAAAAATCCTCTTAATGCAGTTGGAGACTAAGTCACAAACAGTGGAGTACAGAATCTCAGCCCGAGTCTCAACAGCTCTGTGTAAGGTATTATACAAATGAAAAATTAGTTTAAAGCAGTTTTATTTTGATCAGATACAACAGTTTACAGGTCAGAGCACTGGTACTTATTCTGGTAGTCAAGACATAGGTGGTTCAAAGTTTGGCTTGTCCAACAGATACTCACTTTCAAACCTGAATCAATTACTTCTTCCCATGACAACTAAAGCTTCTGCTTTTTAAAATTCAACTCTGAAGTCATCAGCTGTCCCTCCCTGCTACTCATCTGCTAATCCATTAAATTCTCCTTAGCAAGTGCCCAAACTGCACGTCCACCAATGGAGCAGAGAACACAGCCAGGCTGAAAGACAGCTGTGTGCAGGACACAGAGAACACAGCCAGACTGACAGACAGCTGTGTGCAGACACAGAGAATACACCCAGACTGACAGACAGCTCTGTGCAGGACACAGAGAACACACCCAGGGTGACAGACAGCTGTGTGCAGGACACAGAGAACACACCCAGACTGACAGACAGCTGTGTGCAGGACAGAGAACACACCCAGACTGACAGACAGCTGTGTGCAGGACAGAGAACACAGCCAGGGTGACAGACAGCTGTGTGCAGGACACAGAGAAGATGACAGTGCCAACAGGGGCCAGTAAGGAAAGTGCACAACAGCTCCTGTCTGCACGCATTAACATCCAAGTAACCCAGCCACTTCTCCTGTGCCTCTGAGTCCCTTCAATTGCTATGGATTACCATCCCTCAAGAGATTCAGGATGGTGTTCCCATTATCCACTTAGGTAAATACTTCTACTGTATCATCTACTAAACTTAAGCTGATCCCACTGCCATTGCTTTGTGTTAGGAATGCTGGAGCTGATAAACATCAACCTGCCATTTCTCTCTCTTCCAGGGCATGTGAAATCAGGAAGAGTTGCAACATTTAGCTGGGGGCTTATGAAACACTCTAAAATGGTAAAATCTAAGCTTTGAAATTGGTTAGCTATAACTTTGGTTCTCTGACTATCCAGTAGGTAAGTATTACTTGTTTCAGTACTGAAATGTCAAAATTCTCCACAAGAAACACTTGCTGTAAATCTAAACCAGACACTTCCTGTCACTCCAGTATTTTGTCCAGTGAATGACAGGACTCCCACCCACATTTGCAATGTGTCACTTAGAGCAACAAATTATGCAATGAGTCACAACAACAGAAGTTTACATTTAAACAAATGGCAGGTGTAATATCTACATTATTATCAAAATTTATTTTGTTAGAGACTGATCAAATTATTAATAGAGTACGTAGAGGCAAAGACCACGAGCCACAGTGCAAGACATTCTGCACTCAGTTCTATAATGTTATTCCAGTTTCAAGACAAGTCTAGTTTTAAAATGACCTGCTAAGTGACACTACCCCATTCGGTTTTCCATAAAAATCACCTTATTACCTTGAAGTGCAGTTCACTTCCTAATGTCATAACTCCTAGATTGAATATCTCTCCTGAAAAGAAAGTTATTCACTACTTCAAATTTTTCTCCATAACTGTTAATATTACCTTCATGGAAAATTTGATAAAGTCTTCATCATACCTATTAAAATGGCCTGAGGAGCTACAAAATAACTGTTCCATGCACTGTTTGAAGGACCACAGCCTGAAGAAGTTTAACTTAGAGAGAAAAAAAAAAAACATCAGAGAGGCACATGCAACATACAAACAGAATTAAAGAAACACTCATTATTCAACAGCTTTGGGAAGCAAAAATGTAGCTGGGAGGGCACAAAGTACTGGGGGAGGCATGGGAGATAAGGGCATGGCAGGAAAGGTGCAAACCTGGGGGTAGACACTATAAAGAGCAACGAAGCTGTAGAGACAACACCAGCTGAGCAGAGCCAAGGATGTACAAAATCCTCTGTATAATTAAGTATTTACCAAGAGGGAGGAGCAATTTAATCCTGGGGAAACATACCCCTTCCTCCTCCTTCCCTGTGGCTTTTATTGCCACACACAGTTCAGTGTCGTGTTATGGAATATCCCTTTGGTCGGTTGGGGCCAGCTGTTCTAGCTGTGTCTCCTCTCGAGACATGCACCTGTAGCCTCCACACTGCTGGGACAGTGTGAGAATCAGAAAAGGCCTTAAGGCTGTAAAAGTGCTGCTCAGGCTTTACTAAACTAAAACATGTCTGTAAGCACTGCTTTCATCACACATTCAAAACTCAGCACCATACAAGCACTATGAAGAAAACTATCTGTACCCTAGCCAAAACCAGTATAGATGTCTCTGCAAGATAACAGTGCCCATGCTGATTCCACAAACAAACACTGAAAGAAGGAACTGGCATGTTCAAGAACATTGTCTTATCATAGCCCAGCACTGCATGCTAGTCTTACAACCTGTTTGATATAATTAATAGCAAGAAGATGAAATCCCTCTTGTCCTCAGGGGTTTGCTTTGAAATTACAGACATTGTCACCAGCAAGACTGGAAGTTGCAGAGTATTTTACAAGGTGGTTCCTGGGCTCTCTGTATGTATTTATCTGTGTCTCAGTTTGAACGACAGATGTCTGCTAAGGAAGGCAGGAGCCTCCCTTGGAATGGAGAATGCAAATCTTCTCCCTCCCAATTACTAAAATTTTGAAATTAAGGGGCTCTCAGGTAAAGATATGGGGATAGGAATAACAGTTCATTAGGAAAATTAAAATTAAAATGCAGTAATACAAAAAAACAAACCTCCTAACAGAGTCAGAATCCAACCAGACACTCGGTTGGTCAGGGTGTTCGTAGCAGTCCCATTAAATGGCTGCAGCCCTCCTGGAGTGGCAGATGTCATTCTATAAGCAACGATCCTGTAGCAAGGTGTAAATTTCCTCTGAATGTCCAATGGTGATAGATAGGCCTGGTCTTCCTCTGGGAATCCAGTGGAAAAGGCTGCCTTGGTGTTCCAAGTCTCAGATTTTTATCCAGGTAGGAATGCTTGATTCCTCCCCCTGGGTACAGCATCTCCCAATGGGATGATGTAAATTTATCAGCCATGCAGTGAGACTCAGTGGCCCATTAGCAGAAGATCTCTCCCTGGAAGGAGGATGGGTCGTGGAAAAGATAAGAAAAACTGCCATAGCTGTTTTTCTAACAGCTGGCCCATGAACAGAAGGTTACCTCACTCCCACCCCAATTTCAACAAAAGGTGATAGAATACATACTTCTGGTTACATCTTGCACTGCAACCCAAGATAATTTGTCTGTAGTACTACTAGTCTTAAAAAGTCTGTCCCCTTTTCAAGTGAAAAAATATTTACTTTCTCTGGCTTATGACAGTCTTTGTAAAGAGCAGTGCTATATTGATTCTTTCCTCAATGTGTATACAAACTCATTTATAATGTTGTGACCTGAACTGTAGAGCACAAATTTAAAATGACCTGTACATATTACTTGGTAACATTTGGATTGCAAGTTAAATACTCCGTGATTAAACATGAATGCTTTTCCCTGGGAGTACGAGATATCTTATCAGAAAAGCCTTCTTATCAAATTCACCATCCTGGAGGCAGACACATTCTCTTGCAGTGCTAGGAGTTTATAATGATAAAATTAACAATGTTGTATTTCCCAGTGAAGTCAGCAGTAGTGCACTGCATCCTACCATTAATCATTAGAGCCAGTTCTCATAACAGAGCCACTTGCTGGCCCTCAGGCACCTGCATCACTCCCCAAGCAATTCCGGTCCCCAGCAATAACTTATCGCAGAAGCCAGGGATCAAGATTAAAAACCCAATGAATAATGGGAGACTGTGTGCACCTCTATTCCTCTGGTAGATACAAGCAAGCTAATAACCTCCTTAAAGGGGAAGCAAATCATTCCATATTTTTCACTTTATAGACAAGCCAGGAAAGACCTGTATCTACATCTCAGTAAAATTTATTGTACTGTTTAAGTTACTTGTTTCTGCCTTGTGCAAGGCATCAGCATGCATAAAACATTGGTGGGGGAGAGCCCTCTCTGCAGCACTGCTCCAAGTACACTGTATTCTGCTTACAATAAAAACTGCAGGGGTAGGAAATTTTAATCTAAATCAGGAAAACAGAAATATTACCTATTTTGTAAAACATTTGGGCAAGCAGTATAATCAGAGGCTAGATTTCCAGCAGGCAAAAAATGGCTTGAATGGACATTTGTGCCATAGAGGTGATGAAAGAGTCCCTGAAAATGCATTTCAGCCATGGCTTCTCCCCCTCTCTCTTTCCAAGTTACAGGGCACAGCACTAAAATACTGAGTTGTTCTGCTGCTGAGATAAGTGAAATTCTCTGGCAAGGAGTCTGCTGAGCCAATGCAGCTCACAGCTTGCTAAGCACGCGAGAGAGGCGGGTCTGGAAATACAAAAGGAACCTTCATGGGGACCTCACATCATTGTCCCTGTTGGGAGGACAAAATGCATGCATACACACACCTGTATACGTATGACGGTAGGTACAGTGATATACAGAGAGGTTTTTGTCTCCTTCAATTCAGTATCAAATACTGTTCCCATTATTGAGACCATGCTCAGAGGTTATTCCAGATGTTCCTATTTTTACCTACAACCATATGAAACTCTAAAATAATTATTATTGTATTGTTTATTCAAAGATTTATCTGAAAAAATAGTGCTACAGTACTCTGAAGGAAGAAAAGGAAGTAGGGTCTGATCAAAGAGACTAAGATTCTGCAGCTCTTTAGAGAATTTCATATCAAGTTTTCACTTTTCTGGAGGTTACTACAAAGGGAGTGCTTGAATTCCTGAGATAAAAAACAATAATTACTATACTTAGAATAATTAATACTTGCTACAGATTTTGTATGAGATGAGCAGAGAAAGAATTTCAAATGTGGCATTAGAGAGAAGGAGAATACAAGGAATTTAAGAAAAATAAATATAGAACTACTGTGTTAAAAGTATCCAGTTTATACAGGCAGCTCTTTGGCACATCTGAATATGATGCCTCAGTCAACAGCAATTTCAGACAACACAGTGAGTTGAACCAGCACAACTGCATGTTGGAGAATAATGTGCGACAGAAAACGTAACTGAGGCACAGTTGTGCTGATTTCATAATGAAAACCACACGGACAGAGAGGAGAATTCTCTGTCACTTTGGATCCAATCTGCCATTTAGGCTACATGAAATGTTAAGAAACTACAAATCAATCTTTAGAAGATGGAACATAGTACTAACATTCTGGGAAAGAATGGAATGGACATCAAACATGGCCACAAAAATTTGTCAAGTGAGATTAATCATTGAGCCTGGTTATAAATTCTTACTGTTCCACTGTTTTCCCAAGAGTTTGCGATGTCTTGGCTTGAAAAGACAGGTGTCTCCTAAGGAAGGCAGGAGTCTCCCTTGAAATGGAAAATATAAACCCCTCTCCCCCTGAATTGTTATAAATTTAAAATTAAGGGCCTCTCAGGCAAAGATATGGGGGTAGAAAACACAGTTCTTTATTAAGAAAATTTAGTTAAAAACGCAGTAGTACAAAGAAAAAAACAACTCACTGAGTCAGAATATAACCTGAAACCCTGTGGGTCAGGGTGTTGGTTGCAGTCCCATTAAACGGTGGCTGCAGCCCTCCTGGAGTGACATATGTGGCTCTGTTGAAGCAATGAATCTGTAGAAATGGCATAGTTTGCCTCTGAATGTACAGGGGTAATAGAGGGACCTGGTCTTCCTCTGAGAATCCAGCAGAAAAGGCTGCTTGGTGTTCCAAGCATCAGATTATATCCAGGTNCTGCTTGGTGTTCCAAGTCTCAGATTAGAGCCAGGTAGGAATGCTTGATTCCTCCCCCTGGGTGGAGCATCTCCCAGTGGGATGATGTAAGTTTGTCAGTTACGCAGTGAGACTCAGAGGCCCATTAGCAGAAAATCTCTCCCTGGAGGGAGGACGGGTCATGGAAGAGATAAGGAAAATTGCCCTAGTTGTTTTTTTAACAGCTGGTCCATTAACAGAGGCTATCCCACCACTCTGAGTTATGAGGGATGGGTCATGGAGGAGATAAAGAAGACTGCTTAACCTGGTTTCAAGAGATGGTGATAGAATGCATACTTCTGATTATGTCTTTCCCTGCAGCCTAAGACATGTTTATTTTTGATTGTCAGGTCTCAGGAACTCTGCCTGATTTTTTCCATCTGCTAAGAATATAAGTTCATCATGGTTATAAAAGCTTGATACCCTACAAAAGGTTCCCAAGCACACACAGTCAAATGAGATAAAGTCATTACAGCTTACTGATGTATCTGTAAACCTATATAAATATCACATTATGCTTAATGATTTAGAAATAAATAACAGTGTATTAATGTAATGGATGCATTTCTGAATGGCTGCAAGTCTGAATACCATATGATATAATGGCATGTCAAATGATTCAAGCCAAGTGCTACTGCCATCACTTCAACAGGTTATTTGAAACAGGGACGAAGTTGGACTCTGATATGTGTTGAGATCAGTCCAAAACATGAAGTAAACAAAAAGAAAAATTGTAGACATTTACTTCTACCCAAAAATCACATACAATATCATTATTCTCTGTTTCAGTTTGCGCCCAGGATGGGAAACACCTGGAAGAATTTCAATTAATTATTTTTCTTGATTAACTCTGACAATAACTCATTTTCCATAAAAATTCAGTCCTTCCTGATTTGATATTTCTTTGATAAAAGAATTAAATCCCTAGTATTATAAATAAAGTTTCAGCAAAATATCTCTACTGATCTTATCTTGGAATCTCGTGATTTTTATTCATATTACAGAACTCTGTTGTAGAGAGAAGAATAGAAAATACTGCAAGGCATAAAATTGCTGGGATTTTAAAATACACCCATGAATGCATGTCAATCACTTTACAAACATCAGAACTGGTGTCAACTGGAGACTTTAGAGACATCATGCTGTTAGCAGCTTCTCCTCAAGTTTTTGAAGGTGGGAGGATCAATGAGAGGATGCTTCAAAGGCTGGGTACAAGTGATGTACATACTACTGATGGGAACAGCAGAGAAGCTTTGGGCATGTCTTAAGGAAGAAAAGTGACAGTCCCATAAAAGAAATTCTACAGGATTATGCTTCAGAGAGCACAGTCTACACACTGATGAAGAAAGCATAGCAAACCATTTTTACCAGTTTGTGGGTTAGTCTGGTAGCAAAGGGGGTTAGTTAACGAAAGAATTAGCTTTCTAACCATGCCCCTTGGGGTCATGGATGTTCGTAAACCAAATCTTTACATCTGGTCAAATAATTCATTAACGACATAGCCACACAGTGAGATCTGTTTTCCATTCCTGAACTAATCTTTTCCATGCAGAACTCAAGTGACAGAAAGTCTTGTGCCTTTCATTTCAATGTTTATTTTGCACTATTTTAGTTGGCTTCTGCCAACTTATCAGCTTGAAGGTATGTCCTTTTGTTGACTTTAATAAATAATCCATAGCCCCCAATACTGCCGCTACCAACTCATTCACATGCAGTAAGGACTAAGCAAGATGGAACTCACTGCTGTCCAGTGCAAGAGCAAGAGCACAAACCAAACTACAAGATAACCTATTTACACATCACAGAAAGCTTTTTTTCTTGGCAGTAACTGAACACTGGAACATGTTGCCCAGACAGTCTGTGAGATTTTTTTCCATTCTTGAAGCTATTCAACACTCATTTGGACAGTGTCCTACACAACCCACCCTGTCTGACCCTGCTTTGAGCATGAGGGTTGGACTCAAGAGTTTCCAGACATTGCTACCAACCTCAACCATTGTGTTATTTTGTGATTCTATAAAAAGGCTTTATTAGTTGAAACCTTGTGACTCATCCTGGTCCCATACCTTCGACTGCAAATTTTGATTGTGATTACAATCAAAACGTACAGATCCACATTCCCTTGAGCATTCCTTCTCGCACAGCAGCATCCAGAATGACACCCCTCACTCACACCCAAAATGTGCCTTCCTGCCCTGCCTTCCAGCAGAGCCCCACAGAGGCACACCTGTGATCCTGGGACCAGGAGCTGGAGGCTTACACAGCTGGAACAGTCTCCACAGGAAACCCATGTGTGGGACAGTGGGCAGCTGAAGTCAGGCTTAGGCAGTGATTCCGTTACAAAGTGTGGGAGACATTCGTGACACATTACTGCTGCTAGGGACAAAAATGTGCAGTCTGCCCTGGCCATAGAACAGGCACATTTATGAGTTCCAGAAACAAGGCTGAGAAAATGAAGCTGATTTAAAGATAGAGGACAAGTATCAGTTAGACCTGACTTAAGGCTGGAAAAACCTAAATTTTGGGTTAGGAAAACAATTGATAATATGCCAAGCTCAATTCTCTTTCTACAAACGTACAAGAAGAAAGTTAAATAAAAGGCCTTACTCAAGTTGTTGTTATAATTGTCTTCCAAGAGAGATACTAAATCAGCATTGCAGANTGAAACAAGGCTGAGAAAATGAAGCTGACTTAAAGATAGAGGACAAGTATCAGTTAGACCTAACTTAAGACTGGAAAAACCTAAATTTTGGGTTAGGAAAAGAATTGACAATATGCCAAGCTCAATTCTCTTTCTACAAACGTACAAGAAGAAAGTTAAATAAAAGGCCTTACTCAAGTTGTTGTTATAATTGTCTTCCAAGAGAGATACTAAATCAGCATTGCAGAAAGAGACAAAAAAGCACCAGGGGAGAAAAGGAGAAGCTCTACTGTCACAGTCAGTCAAGACTTCCAACACTTCTGAAATTCAAAGGAGGAGAGGAAGAGGCCGGCTGTGTGTTGTGTTGTGGAGGGATTTCATTTCAGGAGATGGACAACAGACTNAATCAGCATTGCAGAAAGAGACAAAAAAGCACCAGGGGAGAAAAGGAGAAGCTCTACTGTCACAGTCAGTCAAGACTTCCAACACTTCTGAAATTCAAAGGAGGAGAGGAAGAGGCAGGCTGTGTGTTATGCTGTGGAGGGATTATTTCATTTCAGGAGATGAACAACAGACAAGAGGAAATCTGATTGTGACTATTCTTACAGAAGATAGAACACTGGAGAATTTTTCCCCTCCTTTCTAAGACAAAATATTTAATTATTTGCTTCAATTATCCCATCTGTTGGCAGGGCACACACATTTTAAACCCTCAATAACCTAGGCTGCTGGCTTGAAAGGCAAACTAATGCCAATAGCTCTGTTTTAAGAGGCTTGTTAACAGATTCTAAGAGCATAAGGCATTCTACACTGCAGAATAGAGCTGCCATTGATTTTTTTGCACAACCCATGGGCACGGTTGTGAAGATTTTGAAGGCTTATGCTGTATGAATAGTTCTGATCCCTCAGTCTATCCACACATGCATGCAGGCCTTGAGAGAGAGCGTAACCAAACTAAGGGTCGTAGATGATAGCGACTGATCTGGACACCTGCTTGGAGGATGGGGGCTTACTGGCTGGCTTGAGAGTTTACTGAAAGTAGGATTTTATGTTTTGGCCATGCTGTTGCTTTTGTAATGATTTGTTTGTTGTGTATTTTGCAATGTAATCAGACACTGGTTGACAAGTCCACAAAGGGAATNACATGGGCACGGTTGTGAAGATTTTGAAGGCTTATGCTGTATGAACAGTTCTGATCCCTCAGTCTATCCACACATGCATGCAGGCCTTGAGAGAGAGCGTAACCAAACTAAGGGTCGTAGATGATAGCGACTGATCTGGACACCTGCTTGGAGGATGGGGGCTTACTGGCTGGCTTGAGAGTTTACTGAAAGTAGGATTTTATGTTTTGGCCATGCTGTTGCTTTTGTAATGATTTGTTTGTTGTGTATTTTGCAATGTAATCAGACACTGGTTGACAAGTCCACAAAGGGAATTTCACTAGTTGAACAGAAAGGGGAGATGTAGGAGTTCACCTAGAGAGCACTAACCAGAGCACTGCTCAGCTCATTGCAGCTGACGTGGATGTGTTAGCCACAGTAGGCTGTAAGCCTTAGTAACAGAAAGCAGAAATCTGAAGAAAGAATGCAAGAGATAAGAGAGTTCTTGGTATGATATCCTAGATGTGCATTTCTGAGAGAGTACCTTACATGTCTGGCTTTAGCTGTACAAGGCTGTGATGAAGCAATATTACTCAGTTACAAGTAAGCAATATTACCTAGTTACATGAATATTATTGGTGTGCTATTTTTAGCTATTGCTGAAAAGGTGTATAAACTCAGCTGTGTGTATCAATAAACAGCTTCTGCTTGCATCAAGCAGGAGACCCCGTCTCTTCATTTACACCACTGTCAGAGGCAGGCTGTGTGTGCTGTGGAGGAAATACTGGATTTGAGGAGACGGACAACAGACTAGATGAAAGCTGTGACTACACTTACAGAAGATGTAACATTGGAGAATATTTTCCCTCCTAAAATAAAATACTTAATCTCATAGCTTCTAGTCCAATACAATTCATTTTTATTCCCTTGTATCTATGAAAATTGTAATTTTCTTAAGACTAGGTATTGGATTACTGTATTTATGAGCTAAAATTTAGATTCCTTAGGCCATTAGAAAAGTTCCCCGAACTTGGGGATTTTTTTCTGTAAATTAGTCTAAATATATCAAAAATCTTTAGTACTGTTGTGACACTGCTCATGGACATTTAAATAAAACAAGAGTAAATAAAATGCTGCAGTAAAGTAAACCTACATGAAGTACATAACATTTGATTTTTCATAAGGGAACAAAAAATTGGAATTATTCTACTAGGTTTGAGTATGTAAAAAAAAAAAATCCCAATATACCCCCAAACTAATAAAGCCACTATAAGAATTAAAGCAATGGTTTTAATCCCAAAAAATGCTTCTGCATATGAATAATTAAAATACTCTAGAGTAGAATTATTCCTGCTCTGGAGTTTGTGCACAAGTATCAAGATGCAAAAAACCACAAGTTATCATCTCATACTGAAAATTACAGTTTTATTGTGTCTATTTAAGCCTCCTAAAATTCCCAATGATTGCAATGAGGAGTTTGCAGGAGAAGTTGATCAGTATGTGATTATGCCATTCAAATCCCACCTGTTTTGGAATCCATTGTTTGAGAAAATACCTGCATCTTATCAAGTGCCACCTTGTATATAGGTACAACACATTTAGTCCTCAGTGCTAAAAGATTGTATTTCATCTGCTAACGCTTTCCTTGAAACTGCCTAGATTAAAAACACCTCTAAAGGACACAGAATATGACATTCCAATAAAGCCATATTTTTTGCGATAGTCCCTTAACAATGCATGCAAAAGATCAAGCTGCTGAGCACAAAGCATTGCTTTGTGGAGGCGCTCAGATGTGTGAGCATTTCTTATGAAAGGGAAAACACAGACTGCAGAGGAACACAACCAGTCCTCAGCCTCTAATAAAAATACTTTCATTCTACCAGAATTGCTCAGGTACAAAATGTCATTAAACTCTTGCCCTCTTTCAGAAATTTTAAATTTTTTTAAAATTTTATTCAAACTGATTTTAGGCTTAATTTTAAAGAAACTTTATCTTCAGTGTAGAATGTGACGTGACTGTAGAAGGAAGAGCGATTTGGGATTTTTTAGTGTTATTAAGCCATGAAGAGGCAAACGTTTTGCTGAGTTAAGGTGATTCACTACACTGCCCTGCTTTAGCTCAATATCTATTCTGTGTTGCCTATTTTAATCTTAGTTGCAAGTTAAACTGACATTGCTGAAGCTCTTTCCTAAGGGTTTCCAACACATGAGCTAAATTGCAGTGCCTTGTAAATGGGGTTTTGTCTGTTCAGCAGATGGATAGCGATTGATTAAGCTTCAGTGACTTGTCTATGGATATGAATTCTTAAAGACACTGATCTGCAAAAAATCAGAAACCCAGTGGTAGGTTACACTGGTAAATGCTCCAGCACAGTGTTCCTGAAATTAGTGAAAGTTGTGTGTGAGACAGAAGGGGCTGATCCAGCACTCTGTGTTCAGCAGTTTTATGTTCTTTGATATTCCACCCTTTGGAAGAACGGGAATACATCTACTAATCTGATTTCCAATGTTTCAAGGACTTAAATCTCCAAAAAGGCAGATACTTTAGCAAAGTATTTGTAACTCCAACAAACTGTAGAACTAATAACAAAGTATCCTTCTGAGATGACTTAAGGAGCTGAGGAATGAGTTTACTGAACCCCACAACCTGATGGCTGATGAAAGACGATGGCAGAGAAAGATGTGATAGGAATTGCTTTGCATGGTTCAGGAGGAATGATTCCACTCAATATTTTAAAGAGAAAAGCATATTTTAGTGTTCGGCCAATTTTTAATGTAAATTCAGACTACAGCCTTCCAAGACTATTATCCTTATTAATACACCCTGGAATTCATTGGTTTTGTTTTCTCTTCTGAGCAACAAACTTTGATACATAAACAACTCATATTATGGCCTCCCTGTGCATTGATTCACAAACCATTTATCTACTGTAAACACTGTAATAAAATAATTATCACTTAATAATGCATCATTACGTCATCAGTAGCCAATCAGAATGCCGAGGAATCACAATTTTCTTCTCCCTGTATATTACCTATACATTGCAGTTCATTCAATTTCTTAATAAATCAATATATATTTCTTCCCGTGGCCTGGGTGTTTTGGGATCACTTATATAATTCTTCCCTAAATAAACAAAAGACCACCTGAGAAAATTAGGTAAACCTAGGTTTTAATAATCTGGAAATACAGGAAAGTAGATTTTAAATTAAAAGTATTGAGGAGTTTACCATAAAATTTCTATTGGTATTCTAATTTTTAGGTAGAAATCTGCTCCGAATTAATTTAAGGAGCTAACCTTGGGAGCTGTTCACTGAGGTCTCCCAGTTTATCAGGGCCTGTGTTGTGAGACCTAAATGCAAATGCAGTGTTACAGACACAGCCTGATTGCTGTAAGTAGAGGGAAATAGTCTCTTCTCTTATCTCCTGGTCATGATCCTGCCACCGTGGTACCATCAGCCCATGGTACCATCAGCCCTCCTGGCTGCCCCAACACTGCTGCCTTCTGCTCAGTATGGGGTCATCAGTGCATCCTGATCTTTTCCTGCTGTGTTTTCCTTCTTGACATGTGCAATCATTGAGGTTTTTCCCTGTTGGATTTTAGGAGGTTTTGGTCAGTTCACTCCTCCGGCCCATCCAGGTCTCTTGGGATGGCCACCCTGCCCTTGCCCTCTAAACTGGTGCCTCCAGTTCCGTGTTCCCTCTGAGGCTGCTCTGAGCAATCCCTCACGTGTAACACTGCCAAAAAAAAGATATGAAACAGGAGGTTTTACATGCAACCTGCAGTGCTCCTGGTGTGAGCAGCTCCAGACAGAGCATGATCCCTGACCTCGATCCTGTGACCACCACCACAGAAACGGTTGTTACCCATCTGTTTGTCCATCCATCCAGACTGGAAGATCCTAACTTGAATACAAGACTACCATGAAAAGCAAGTACCTTGCTGATGTCAAGACAAGTGATCTCTCTGCTCTCTCTCATCCATAATGCAGTCATTTTGCACAGAAATCAGTCAGGCCCGGGAATGCTTTACCTGGAAAATTCACATTACTGGTCCCACTCATAATAGTTTCTTCTATGTGTATCATAAGGACCAAAGTGGGGCTGACTGACCTGTAGCTCCCAAAATTTTAATTTTGTTTGGTATAAACATGGATGTTAAGCAAATCTGAAATAAAATTATAACTCCAGATATTCTGAATATAAACTCTCTTATCTCTTAATCACCTATTGAAAATAATTTCCTCTCAAATTTACGTGTATAGGTGACACCTATGTCTTGCATCTAAAACACCTTTTGGCTTTCTGTTCCAGAAACAGTTGTGATTTATGTACCAATGATTTTTTTTCTCCAAAAAAGAAATTGTTTCTTTCTTGTAAAGAGTAAAGTCTCGAAAATTCTGGTTTTGTTTTTTTTTTTAACAAATTGCCAATTTGGTCACTTGTATTCCTATTTTTTACTAGCAATGTAAGGTTAAGAGGCTATAATAAAAATTAAATGTGACATTTAAAATTACTTACTTATGGAAAAAAAAAACCACGAATGTTTCATTTTCTCTGATGAATTAAACATTGAGTAGGACTGTGGTGTAAAAATACCTACCACTATCTGTTAGTAATATTTTTCTCAAGAGTTATTGAAAGAGCCTCCTAGTCTAAAATAAACTTTTTGCATATTGCAGAAACTCACAGGTGTACTCTGGTGACAGTAAATGCACTCATTCGGTCATTTTTAGAGCAGATTGTCAGATATGACAAACATTTCCAAAAGAGACATTTTGAGGTCATTAAATCAGGCCTCCACTGGTGTATGCAAATTTTAGCTAGGAAAATTCTCATAATTTACTCTAAAAAAAGTAGACTTTACATAAATAAATTAAAAACACAAAAATACACAAATGGAAGTCTCTCATCCTTTATCTAACCCTGGTGAAAATCTGCCTCTACTTTATTTCCTCTATTGTTATCCTTGGCTTTTTGGAGTCATTTAATCCTCTCTTCCTTGATCCTTCAGAACAAGTACTATGGTGGACAGGCAGATAAATGGAAAAAGGTAATAAAGGGAACTCCTTGACACAGAAAAGTCAATAAAGGTCAACACGCAGATGTTAGCCTGACGCAGCATCAAGAGCTATGTCTTTATATACATACATGTAATGGATCCTCCCCTGCAGTTTCTGGATTGTGCTGGGACCACAAATAACAGCAATTTTTGGTTGATACTCCAACTACTACATAAGCCTTTAGACAGAATGTTATATCCAGGGAAGACAGGCTAAATCACCTTTGCAAAAACCTGAATACCTAGGGTATTGGAAAGCACATGCTCCCCATGTCTTTATTTGAGTATAACTTTAACAGTTCTTTACAGCATAGGTTTCAGAAGTATTTCTTCACATTATTATTGTGTTGGTCAATTACCCAGCTTTTTGGTATCTTTAAGGAACTAACTTAAATTCAGTGACCAAGGATGCACCTTCTGTAGTGATACAGACTCAGACTGCCAGAGCACACTGCACAATCCCTCTTCTGGGCATAATTTCTCCTTAAGACAAATAAAGCCTTCTCTCAGCCTCTGATGAAATCCTGCTATTGCTGCACCCATTCGGGGAATTGCACTGCCTGCTTTCACTGCTGCAGCACAGGAAATTTCTATTTCCACTTCCAGTCATAGCAGCTGCTGCCTCAAAAATTCAGGTTTTACTCCTTGCAAGAAAAATATGTGGTCAGAAGAACAAAGCAGGGTGCTGACCAGAGTCATCCCAAAGACTGATACAAAAATTGCACGCTGTTCTTGGTTTTCAAGTACCTGAGAGGTTCTACCACCACCAAGGTGACAGGAGGGCTTAGTTGGTGCCAATAGTGACTGAATTAGAATATTCCTAAAGAACAATGGTCCCTGGAGGCTACAGAAGTGCTACGGCAAAGCCACCGCAGACTTTCAGCATTCTGTTGTAATTACGACCCTTCAATTACACCTGCGACATTTCAAGCCCACATTGTTCCTTAGACAGCTTTTCCTGCAGCACTGGGAAGTGATCAGAGACCCACATTTCCAAGAATGCACAGGATTTTAGAAAAGAGAGAGACTGTCCTGGGTTGAGCACACTGTGCTGCATTCACCAAAAAACATTTCTGCAGGTGGCTGCTCCATTTCTCTCAATAGCCTGAGGCCCATCTGATGTTTCTGCTGCTGTCACCCTGGGGACAAGGCCACAGCACTGGCTTTTTTGGTGTTGGTTTCTGGTTGGTTGGTTGTTGTTTTCTGGGAATTTTTAAGTTTTTTTTT
>VZTB01000823.1:52288-111305 GCA_013397245.1 Thryothorus ludovicianus | reverse complement strand
TTTTTACTTCTCGGGGAGAATATTTTGTCAAACAAATTTGGCCTAAGCTAACAAGGCCAAGCTCTTTGATGGCAGGGACACAGGAGCTCCTCACCACTGAGGCTTTTCATGTTTCCTGTAACAATTACTCGGATTGTAGTCACTGTACTTTTTCCAAGTTAATAAATATTATTCTCTTAAACTGCAGTATCTGCTAATTGCTGTATGGCCACTGAATTGCATAAGCTTTTAAAATCCTCTATCACACTGAGAAAAGGCAGTGCTTGTGAAGCCAGAATTAACAGCGCATGGTAAAAGCAAAATGAGATTAATTTTGGCCATTACAAACTTGACTCTTAAGGGAGGTTCATCCCACTCTGGACTGCACAGGGTACACCAGTGATCTGAGGCAGAGGAATTAAAACAGTTTTACGTGGTTTGGACCTCTGCTCACTCATGAGAGAAATCAAGCCCCATGTATAAATCCTTGCTTGTAATAAAGCCACAAAAATGTCTGCTAATTATACACATCTAAGCACACAGACAGTGGATGTTGAACATCAACACTTCAAAAGACAACATTACATTCAGACTTTAAGATACTACAAAAAAACTTGCATAGAAACTGTCTGGAAAATTATTAGTTACAGAATCACAACAGCAGCAGTTCAGATGCAACTATGCAACAATGTGCTTTTATGTTTCTAATACTGTATTTTTTCTCTGTTTAGACTAGTGAATGATTATTATTTTGGTTGGCACTATGGTAGACTTTTGTGAATCTGAGAAAATAACCTCCCTAAATACATAGCAATGATTGCTGCATTCAGTTGGCCCAGAAAAATGGCATCTGCTTCAGCTTTGATACTTGGCTCACTGGGTGTTTCCCACTCTTCATGTCAAACATAGGATTCTATCGTCACATTTTATTTTTACAAATGCTGGTAACAAAACAATTAAAATATCTTTTAAGATATGACAATATGACATGGGAAATGTCAGGATGATTCCTTTTATTCTTTACAGAAGTTGTGCAGACCTAGTGCAAAAAACCAGGCTCAGTTAGATTCCTAAATACTTTGAATTGCCTAATGTATGCATGTATGTCATCTTTATCTGCTTTGATTCAGCCATGGAACCTAAGTTTCCATCTCCCCTCTCAAAGAAAATCTCGAAAAAGAAATTTTCCAGTTAACTTAAAGATCTTTATAGGGACTGTATGAACTCCTTAGATGTCAAAAAGAGAAGGTGATTCGTCAAGATGGTTTCCCCAGAAGAACCAAAGATTGTTGTTTGAGTTGACAGAGCACATTTGCAAGATACAAGGAGCAAGCCCGAACCTGGCCCTAGATGAAAATTAGACTTGGCATAGAAAGCAGGACAGGTTAATGAAAGTTTGTTGACATTATTTGTGGAGAGGGGATGAACTTGCCTCAATTTCCATAATGCCTGGGAATTCTGATTTCTGATTTTGGGTTTTTTATTACCCCTCCCTGCCTTTTGTTGAGGGAAAAGCTCACTGGTGAATCTGCATACCTTTGAAAAGGAGGAGAGAGGGCTCTTTATGGCACTCTCATGCAATCAAACCTAATTTCCTTCTCAATTTGCTGAGCCACTATCTTCAATAATTGCAATTGGACTGTCAAAACTGTAGGCATCTTGAAATAATAGAATACTACCTAGTATCAATCTCATTTCACATTCCTGACAGAAAGCATGATTTCCCTTTGTCTGTCCCATTTGCAGTAACAAACTGCATGATTTCCATTTGCACTAATAATTTCAACACACACAGTTGGCTGGCCAGCATTTCAGAGCTATTCCTTTATTCTTACAATGATATAAATGTTATTTAATATCCGAAAAAGTACTTAAGGCCTCCAACACTTACTTTGCTTTTAAAATAAAAGACTAGAACTTATTTTATTGGCCGGGATCAATGTAGAAAAATTGCTGAAAGCTTGAGAAATGAAATTTTATCTTATGTTGGGTAAAACCCAAATGAGACAAAGCTGAGAATAACAAATTCTTTTAGTTTACTCATAACTAGCATTGGTTCCAAATAGCCAGGAGTTCTTTCCTGCATACTTGAGATGGAAATATCTTTTTGATCATTTCACATATGAGCTAAGATATATCCATTTTAGAGCTATTTCCCTATTGCCCACATGCCAAAAACTTTTGGTCTTTCACATTTAAATCTCACAGTTTCAAAAAGGGAGGCTTCACATTCCAAATGAGAAGAAAATGTTAGATCACGTCAATCAACATAATATTTGGAAAGAATATTTTTTAAAGTGGATTATGACTGATTTATCCAAGAAGAAAACTCCAGAGAAGGGCTATAAATGTAAAGTCACCTTTAACTGTTGTCAGGGGAGCCTCTTTCCCTTGGCTTCTCGCCATTCCAGCCCCTAAAGGGGGAACTATTGACTGGAATTATTTGGAGTCCATCTCAGCTTGGGTCCAGTCCATCAACATCTTTTACTGGAGGTCCAAAACTGCATACAGCACCACAAACCTGAGTTTGAAGTGCCAGATAAAGGGGAAATGTTTGTATCTCATGGTCTGCTCTCTTTAACTACATGATCTAGTCCACTTCCTAACACCAGAGAACACTTTCTCCTTCCACTTAACAAAACCTCACATTGTTTTAAAATTTTGTCTTCAGAAAAAAATATGCATTTCAAGCACTGCTTTATGCTCCTATACTCATCAACTCCTTGAAGCCAATTTTTTCCAATTAGCTGTTTCCCTACAGCAGAGAGACTATGTCCCAAAGATAACTTACAAACAGAATTTTTTAAGCATGAATGGAATATTAGATTAGTTTTCGTCTACCTGTTGTATACAATAAGAGACTTGATTAATTAAGAAAACATTTTCCTATTTCCAGTTTTGTAAAAAGACAATCAGAAATTCCTATCTGATGGCAATTTCTACTTTAGCTGAGCAAATGTTGGTTTTAAATATATTAATGCATATATTAAAACAGATAAACAAACAGTCTGTAGCTGGGGGAAAAAAGAAACCTTGAATGACCTACAAGACCCTTTTGTTAGCATTAAGACCATTTCTTCCTGAAAGGAACCTGTTTCTACTACATCATGTTATTCCCCTTTGTCACAATAACTGTCACAGCAGTCTCCCAGGCCTGACTTTTGGAAGATTTACAGACAACACCCCCTGACTCTTTACTGAGCTAAAAACTTTTATGTGATCAAACCCGCCTAATCAGGTTGCTACTCTGACTCAGATGACCCTGCCTGTTCTTCTCAGAAATGCCACGGCTGCTGCAGCATGTTACACACACAGAGCTGAGAAAAACTCAGACCCTGCTGCACTCTTTGAATAATCATACAGTGGCTCATGGGCTGGAGTTCAGCCTGAGAGACCCTGCCAGTGCAAAATGCCCACCAGTGCTGAAAGACGTTACTGGCATCTCCACATTTCAAAATACTGCAAGTATGAGAATACCCCATTACCTTCCATTTTAATGACTACATAAATTAATACCAACAATTTTGGCACTGGTTTTGTTCCTTGTCTGAGTACAAAAATGCTGCTAAAGAGCGATTGCCAAGCAGTATTTTTCATTACCTCCAATGATCAAAATTATCCTCCTCCAAATGCCAAGCTTCAGAGGATTTCATGAGACCTCATACTTCCCCCATTTTCTGTCTGGCCAGAACATTTCTGCAGTATGAGATCCACCACCTCCGCTGAACACTATTTTCCCTTTTTCACTTTGTGATGGCTGAATCCCTGAAGCAGCACAGAACAGCACATCTTGGGAGGAAAGCCGTGGCATATTTGGGCATACTGAGCTGTCCCAGAAGGGCCAGGGCACTAGCTCAGTGTATACCTCAGAAGAGGAAAGTTTTTTGGGCTCCTCTTGCATGCTGTGTGCTGTAGCTGCCTGCTATCTCACTAACCCTCAGCTGCCCCCCTCCAGTGGGTCAGTGCCTGTCTTGTCCCCAAAGCCCCACACAGAGAGTGCTCCCTGAGGGTCTGGCAAAGGGCAAGGCCACTGCCCCAGACCTGCCAGCTGCACTCTTGCTAAGCCAGCCCAGCATGTCCTTGGCATTGCTGGCATCTCTCTGTCTCAGTTGCAGGGCTGCTCAAATGCAAGCTGCTAAAATAGTCCAAACTCTTCTCCCAGCACAGTAACATCAGCACATCTTCAGTATGACCCCAACCCCAGCTTTCAAGCTTAAGAACCCAATCTTTGAGGGGGTCCCATGGATCTGAAAATGCTTTAGCATTTCCCAGGTCAGACTCTCATACTAAGTACAGTGTCAGAACACTTTTATTTTTTTTCTTCCCCCTGTATACACACAGTGCTTCCACTGTCTGTGCCAAGCATGAAGTTGTAGCAGACACCCCAGAACCAAATACTGAAGATCTGCATATCAGGTCTTCCCATCTCTAAGCCTGATCTCTATTACAGACACATGGACCTCAGGGAAAATATTCCATTTCTCTGTGTTTAGTTTTCCATCTGTAGAATTAATATTACACTATCTTCTTATTTCTTAATTTTTGTCTTATGTATTTAAATTACAAAATTCAGTGTTGGGAATTATTTCTAACCTGTGACTTTACAAGTTGTATGAAATATGAGAATAAGAGCAATACCTATTCAAGGCAAACAACACAAAGAAGGGAATTAGTCCTATACTGACATTTATAAAGTTTTAGCAATACCACACTGTGCTGGCTCTGGTTTTGATTAGGCAGCATACTTACTTATGTTCCTTTTGACAAATCTTTGCTGAAGCAAACCTGTACATTTTTTCCCTATATATTTCCATTGCCTTGTGTGCAATGTCCTTTCTCAGAAAGGAAAAATTCACCCCCATTCCTCTACAATTCATTGAGAATTCAACATGGGAAATTTCCATAAGTGTAAAATGAATCTGCTTGACCTCAAAGTCCCTCACACAATAAGTTTTGAGTCTGAGGATATAGAATTAAGAGAACTGGGAAAGCAAATCTCACTCCATTTTACTTCGTGACATGTTAAAATATCTTGAATATGTTTTTATGATAATTGCTCATATTTATATACACACACCATATTTACAAGTTCATCTTTTGTGAGGATGGAATTTTCATTTTGATGACTAATCTCACAAGGAACGTTTTAAAATATCTTCTGTCAAAAAATCAAAAGTCCAAACGAGACATCCAACAATAACATCAGAAAAACTTTGGTCATATTTCACCACAGTCATGCCAAATCACAGCCTTGTAAATGAATCATAGAACAAGACTCTCCTACCTGCTGCATCACTTGTGTGGAGGACCAAGATTAGAAGCGTTTGGAGTTTGCCAGTCCCAGGGTAAGTGTCTGTGTGATTTGGACAGTTCACCTGATCTTCATCTTTCTTGGTTTCCTCACCTGAAAAAGAAAAATGAAAAGGCTTCCTCAGCAGAAGTTGTTAAGCAATACAGTTCAGCAAGACATTGCAAGAGCAACAGATGCACAAACCCAGCAAATGATATTGATGATCCCAACAATTTAGGGGAAATAATAACAACATACCTAAACTAATAAGCAACAGAGCTAGGTCTCAAAATGCTTGATTGTATTTGTTTTGGCTTAGGGCTAATTTGTGNAACAATTTAGGGGAAATAATAACATACTTAATCTAATAAACTACAGAGCTAGCTCTCAAAATATTTGATTGTATTTGTTTTGGCGGAGGGCAAATTTGTGAAAAAAAAAATAAAATATTTTTGGGTGGAGTTTTTTTAGAAAATGAATTTGAACTGCCTCTCCCCCCAGCTGGTTTGGGACAGAAAAAATTTCTTTGGAGAAAAGTGGAAAAAAGTTGTTTATTTAACAGTCGAAGTACTTTTTAGCACAATTAACAAAGGAACAACACTGAACAATAAAACTTTTTGTTGCTTTACAGAGATGTTAAATTTAGAAAGTCTTTCTTGGAGCTGTAGTTGGTTCCTTTGGTGCTGGGAAAGGCCGGGCCCAGGCCAGGCCTGGTAGGCCACTTGAGCTTTTGGTGTNGCCACTGGTGTGAGCTTTTGGTGTCTATTTGGGTGTTTAGTTTAGAGTAGGTTCAAACAGTTTTAAGAAAAAGGGAAAAAAGACACAATTTGGAGAACTTCTCTGTTTCAGCTAGTTAAAAACTAACAAAAAGCAAAGGAGAGCTCTCTTTCACTGTTTGCATTGTAGATAACACAGGCCATGTGTGTGGGGAAGCTGAAAACTCTTATTTTTATGTTTAGAAAACAACTACTGCGTCTCTTTCACTCTCAGATCTAGTTTTTAAAGGTACAACACTTATTTCTGAGCTAAACAGACGAACGGGGACACAATTTAGCATTAACTCAGGACATTGATATTGACTGTAGGTTCAATAGTTATCTTAGCAGTTATGACTACACAGAACAAGATCTGCATCTCTTGAAATAAAAATAATTCCCCTTATTTTTTTGGATTGCAAAAGATTTTGCCCTTATAGCAGTGGAAGGGCACCTCTAGAGTGGACAATGAGTGTCCAACAGTGCAGCCACTGCTGCTGGATTCTCCCAGCTCAAGTGGTTGAGCACAACGTCCTATGTCACAAATAGCATTTTAGTTATGCCTATATTACATAGAATTTAATTACACCTGCAAGCATGCAACTATGAAAAATGATAAATAACCCTGGCTTTGTGACTGAGTGACAATGAACACAAAATACCGTGTCAAAGAGTTTCGTGAGCTCCTGGCCAAGAAGGGTTATGTGCCTGCTTGCCAGGTGCTGCACAGGGAAGCCCATGGACTTAGAGCCAAACACCTAATGAGACAATTATGCCCTCAGAGGGTCTTTCCTTTAATCTCATTCAATGAGAGGTGGGGATGCATTTTGTGCTGTAACAGAGTGAAATGTTCTCTCCTGCTTTCCCTTCTTTCTTGCATGACAGCACCATCTGTTTATAAATACATCACTGGAATGACAGTGCTCTGATCATGTACTAATATAATACATCATCAAAGTGCCATCAGTGATGATCTAATGATGTATTAGAAAGCTGTTTATCAAAACCCTGTTGCTCTGATGATGTATAGGTGCAATACATCACTGGAATGTCTTGCACCGGTGGCACTGCACTGATATAGACCTTGTGGGGAAAAATGGGTCCTGCAAGGATTCATCCAGGGAATGAAATGCAGGCAGATAAAAAAAGGACAGTGGAGGAAATGCACAGTCAGATGTGTAAACGAATCAGATTCAGGAAGTGTCAAAGGTGAGGAGAAGGAGACACAGGTTTTGGACAACTGAGTTTCTAATGAAATTGGATTCATCAGCTGCAGAGACATAAATTTGGTAACATTATAAGTGGAACAGAATGAAAAAGAACACCAAAAAAGACCCAGATTATTTATAATGTGTTTCACAGCCTGATTCCGATTCTCTTTCACCCTTTCCTCTAATTCTTTGATTCAAGGAGGCTCAGAAAATAAACAACTGAGTTTAAGGTATGAAGTAGAATAAGAGTAATTGATCTGGAAAGCCCCATATGCCTCACAAATTGAGTTTTAGGATGCTTCAGTTAAAACTCTTCATTACTGAATTTTTTATTTTTATTGTTTTGTTGGGTTTTGGGGTTGTTTTTGTTTAAGTTTTTTTTCCTCTTTCTTTCCCCCAACCTGACCGTATGAGGATGCATTTCCAACTGTACCCTCCTAGTGCAGCACCTTGCCTTTGTGAGCAAAAGAGCGTTGGATAAGACACAAACTGATAAAACAGAGGAGCTGAGGATGACACCATAAAGCATCAGTCAAAGTTCACTGCCCCTTCCCTCCAGCTTATTGCTGAGCAGAAGGTTAAATGAATCACAGAATACATGGTTTAGGATTTTATTAATCAATGCAAACAACTCTCTTTAGCCTCCATCTCTCCTTTAAATGAGTGAATGGATTCTGCTTGGTTTTCTAATGGGTCTCCTTAAAAAGAGGATCATGTCAGAAATAACTTTTCAATGCTGAGAAAAAAAGAAGACTGAAGCATGAAGAACACAATGGCTGCTCCAGCTGAGAAATTCCCCCACCTTTGCACTTAAACAATGAAAAATTTCTTGGGGTTATTTTGTTGTTTGGGTTTTTTTTTATACAGGACATTTTTCTTGCAGACAGGCAGGAGGCAGCTGGGTTTGTTTTGCAGGTACAAAGTGGGTCTCATAAATTTTCAACAGCCATCATAGTAACAAGCTCATTTTACTTTTTTCTAACCTCATCATTATGCATTTCAGAGGTTCTTCACAGCCTCACAAAGCATTTTTCAACCAGTGGAGGTAAAAACGTCTTCAAGCGACCTCCAACGGAAAAAAATGACCGGGAAAGGGTAACTCAGCATCCCCTTTTGTCAAGCCCAGGCCATGCCTTATCACTGGCAAGGTTTGGAGGTGCAGGAGACAGTCGTGCTCCTTCCACAGAATGGCCATGAGTGTCACATTTTCAGTGTATTACTAGGAGAGGAGTGTATAAGTTAAAAATTAAGAGCCCTAAAAGAGTCTAAATTTGGGACATGATAAACTAATTAGCTTATTGTCTCAACGGATTACTATTTTCATACTTTTAAGCCCTTGAGGAACATGTCAAAGGTACAAAGCTGTCAAAAATCAGTTTGCTAAGTTTACCAACTCAGGACAACCAACATTTTTCCATATTAAACAACAGCAAAGAAGATTTTTCAACAGATGCTGTCATTTTCTGTTCACGAACGCACTTGAAAAAGAGCCTTTCCTGACTTTGTCACTCAAAATTGCCTCTTCTTTCTCCAAAGCAAATCATTCTCTTTCCATGCACTGCTTAGTTACAAAGAGCAAGTAAATTACACAATTCTCTCTGCAACGTATTTGGATAGAATATATCATTTAACATGTGCATATTTGAAGTTCTTTGTGTGACAGCAAAGTGCAGAGATAATGCGATCAGGAAAAGAAAAAACAAAACTGCCAAGACTTATGTATCCAACATACATTTTTACATCCAAGTACACAATGCTAAGTTATTCACAGATCACTCTGTTTCAGGAAAGATTCATTGTTTCAGGCTCAGGTTTTGCAGGCATTTAAGAGAACCTGATTTTCAAAGGCAAAGTCAGTTCTCTTCCACAACTTCAAACCTGAGAATTTGGACAGCAAAACCAGAATACTGAACATGAAAACTCAGCCCTTCATGCTCAGAGAAAAGGAACACAGATACATTGGGAGCTTTGGAAAACTGGATTGTAAGCACACACCCTCAAAATGTAAAATTGAAATTGTTACCACGTGTTTTATCGAGCCTATTTCCAATAGCTTCATGTATCAGTGACAGAACAACCCCTAGTGTTCAAGAGCCTAGAGAAAGGTAATATCTTCTATTAGTTCAGTTGATTTAAGGTAAAAAAAAGAAGAAAAACTTTGAAGTGCTGAGCCATCCTGTGAAGTTTGAAGTTTATCAGGTAGTCACTATTTCAAACGTGAATTCTCCCACTCTGCAGGCTGTACTATTGCACAGACTGACCCAGCTACAGAAGCTACTTGGAGAGGCCTGGACTACTGGAATTGGATGGTAGAAAGAGGGTTTGGTTTTCATACCTGATGCCCATGAAAAATTTACCCAAGTCAGACAGGAGCATTTGTTTCAGTTTCACTTTAAGGCGCCAGTTTGAGGCTTTGGGGCTGTCACAATTCATAGGAATACTCACTCCTGTGGCTGTTGACCCTAAACATGTCTTTAAATGTCATGAAAGTGAGAATTGTACAGAACTATTGTGTCTTTATTCTAAGGGCAGGAAAAGAACAATTACCTGGATGGAATGATTTGTGTGATCTGTTGGAGGCCACTGAGCAACTCTGAGCTAAAATGGAAGATAGAGAACTAAGCCAGGTGCAATAACAATCTTGTTAGGACTCACACTTCTCACAATGGTTTTCACCTGGGGCCACTGCAAAGATGAAGAGCAGGAGCTCTTTTCAGGGAGGAAGTAGGTGTTTCTTGATTTAACTTCTTGGTTCTTTGTCAGAATGTTTGATTTAAGAGATGCTTTCAAGACGTGGATTCCAACAACACATACGGATTTGAAGGTTGGAGGGGAACTCCTAAAGAGTTATGGCAACTTGCCCAGAGAAACTATCAGTCACCCAAAGAGATGTCACACTGCCTTTTCCTGTCAGTGTCACCTGCTGTAACAGGATCCTGTACATTATCTTTCAAGTGCTGAAACTGAAGTATTTAACAGCAGGTATATGAGGAAATAGGTACAGAGACAGTTATTAAGCCTGGACCTTAAGAATTTTCTTCTGCTATGTTATGCCTCACCTGAAATTATGATCATCATGCAGCCAAAAGGTTTCAATACAACTATGAATAGAATTGTGTGGATTTTCTATTTTAGTATAGACAAAGCATGAGCAAGGCCACAGACACTTCTTGACACCAGACCCGTGCCACTATGCCCTTAAAGCCCTGAAGAACTCAATACCACAGCAGCCAGGGAGGCCCTGATGCTGGGGTGGGATGGTTTGAGAAGCAGCCCTGGCAGGGAGATGAGCAGCCTGAAAACAGGGGCCAAAGTGCCAGTGCTGCTCAGCAATGCAAACTGCCAGCATCAACCAGGATTTCTGCAATGGCAGCAACACACTGATGGGCAAATTGCAAATCAACATCTGCCTAATAGTGTAAAATTGAAATTCTGATAGTTCTAAAGCAGCCAGAATCCTTGGAAAAGTGAGGACAGTTATATGGCAAACTCTGAGATTTCTGGAATACCAGCAAGTGTCAGCATTAACAAAGCCACAAGACAAACAATACTCCAGGAGCTTGAGCTGCCTGGCCATTGAACTAAACTGTGCTGAGTGTGTCAACTTTTTGTCATTAATTACCAAGACAGCAGAATACTAGGAAGGATTGAGGCTTTAGTCAAATAAATGGAAAATAACCAAGCAGAAGGCATCACTTGTAGAACAGCTTTGTAAGGGGTTTTTTCTTCCTTTTAGAAAAATCCAGAGGCATACGACAACTTCACATACAACAGAATCAATGATTTACCACCTCATTTCATTTTTAATTTAATGGTTCTGTTCATTCATAAAATAGAAATACTACAAGGTGAAACATGGACTGGAATTTAAACACCTCATTAGAGTTACATATTATTTTGTCTACCAAATATATTGCTTTGTCAATGAAACATGCTGGTTTATGCGAGATCTCTACCAGGCTGTTACTTTACAGTTATTTGTTTGGGTTTGTTATTACTCTGCAGTTCCCTGATCTACATGTATATAATTTGGTTTATGTGTAGCACACTCAATGATATTATAATGATTTGTAAGGTATTTGTATTGATTTCGCTTTACAAAAAAGTCAATGCAATTAATCATAACAAAAAGAGACCTAATGCAATCTTTTGAGTTTCCTCCATAGAAAAACTTATTGAAAAGAGATGAGATTCAGAAAAACATCTCAGTTTTAACATTTCAGTTTGGCTTGAAAAAATCTGATTGCTGAAAATATCTGATCAATACTTGTCACTTCTGATTTGTCATTTCATAATAGTTGCAGATAAAATTCATTGTAACACAGAAATGAAGTCTACCAAGACAATTAAGTGGATGTATATAATCCATAAAAGTCCTAAAAAATGAATTCTCAGGTTTATAATTCTTTGAAGATAGAAATTACAGTATTAAAGCAAATATGAATCTAATGAATGCAGAAAACAGTTTGACTTCTATGAAGTTGCTCTTCTTTTGTTCAAACTAATTTTCCTTCAAAACTTTTCAGCAACTTCCCATTTAAGCCAAACACCTGACTGAACTTGAAAGATTGTGCCAAACTGGAATTTTAAATACAGGAAAAAACCCTGATGAATGTGCCAATAAGCCTCCATTTAATAATAAATGAGATGTCTAATATCTGCTAAAAAATCACCTGGTTTATATAGCTCTGTGCACAGGCACTTATTACAGTGCTGGGACAAATGCAAGCACTGCAGACAGAGCAGGAAGCCCAAGGATTCAGCAAAAACCCAGAAAAAGAAAAATGGCAGAAATCAGCACCAATCATACACGTGTTGCCCTTCTATGTAACAAACCAGTGCTCGGGAATTCACATTTGGCATCAACCTGGCTCTGCCAAATTCCCCTGCCTCGTCTGCCTGGATGAGTTTTCCTCAGATAATGAGAACTATTGTCAGACTGTTTCTCATTCTTTTGAGCTGCATTTGCAAAGGGAGCAGAGGAACAAACTTGTCACCAGAGCAGCACATGTGCTGGGGGAGAGTACAATGTAAACAAGGCAAGGTGAAGCTTAAGGTAGCTTTTGCTAGCAAGAGATGACAGATGAAATTTTAGTGAAAATAGTATTGGTCAGCCTCCCAGCAAAACCAAAATCCATAAATGAAGGAACAGCAAACAGAAGCCAGGTCTTTTCCCAGAATTTATATTGTTATGATGCCAGCCAGAATCAAGTCACATGAATCAATTGAAATAGCTGAATAGCTCAAGTTTCAGCTCGTACAGGGAATAAGCCAGATGACCTGTTCTGCATGCACACTTCCTTCCCTGAAATTCCTGTGCTCCCCAGCTGCTCCCAGTATTCTCCAGGTATTCTCTGAAGGGTCAGCAGCAGCTCAGACCGGTTTCAATGCTGGTTTATAAACGGGAGCTGGGCAGGAGCTGCATTCCTCTGTCACTGTCCTTGGCCTGGCCTCTCTGTGCTTGCCTTGTCCCTATTGCAAAAACCTTCATGAGCTTGAACCCACACCACCAGCAGAGCCAGACAGTTAATCCAGATTATAACACCTCTCCACTATCGCCATAAATGATGCATATAACTGAACAAGAACTGAGGGATGTTTTCAAAAATTACATGTAAACTGCCTTTCCAAAGCTCAATTTTACCTTCTTTTTCTGTTGAATGGAGAATTGCCAAGCTTTTCAACAGCTTTCTCTAAGCTGCCAGGAAACTGAAATATCAGTAGTTGAAACCCCAAAATACGTTTAGCTAGTTAGGACTGTGCAATAACAAGGACATGTTAAATTGGTTTTGCTAGGAGCATTTATTCTACTGAAAAATAATAAAGACAGTATTTGCAACTATAATAAAAGTAATAATAATGGTGGCAAGTTCCACCTTTTGCACTCCTTATAAATTGGAGCTTCTGTAAATCTATCAGAATAAAACTGGATTCTATTTTGTGATGCTTTCATGAAAGCAACACAATTAACAGCTGAATCAGTAAATGAGATAATCAACTATTTTCTTTTTGATGCACTATGGAACAACAATTTTTGGCACATAAAAATCAACAAATCTAAAATGCCCTACAAAATAATCCACATATTTATGCAGAATGAGTAACCTTCACTGAAAATATATTTAACAGAAACCAATAGAACTCTGACAGAACAGCATGTTACATCTGTAAATCAATGTACCTTCTACACTGTATCATTTAATAACATCAAACAATGAGGTTTTTAAGCAAAACCAAATTTTACCCCTTAAAAGTTGATCTATTTCAAGCAAACATTCATCTCTCCAGAACACCATCAGGTTCTAACACGGGCAGCACTGAACACGTGGTAAAATCTGCTGCACAGAAGGAGAAATTGAGCCCTGCACAAGGTAGGTGCAGCATTTCTGATCACCTTGGTACCTTCCTACAGTCCTACACATTATTTTGGGATTCAGATGCCCTTTGGGTTAGCCATCCCCTGAACTCCTCTGGTAATTGACTTCCCATTCTGCTGGAAATGATATAGCTACAAAAGTGCTGTAGCTAAAGCCACCACACAAAGCAACCTCAAATTTAAAAAATGTTCATTTCCCACAGCTAATAAGCTTTAGTAACAGAGTCTCTTCCAAGGAGAATAATTGCAAGCATAAAATTTTCAAATGGATAAATTGAGATATGGGAAACTAAATTAACCTTCCCAAGGCCTCAGTGAGCCCATGTGAGCTTTATGCTTTCCCCAAACAAAAAACTAAACCAGTTTTCATGTACTTCAGGGCAAGCACAACAAAGAAAAAATATTTTAGGAAGTCTGTTTAAAACTCAACCAAAAATAAAGGACCTCATCCTTCTATAAGTTTGGGATTATCCCTGATATTTTCTAAACAAATTTATAGACTTCACCATATCATCCTTGATTTATGATTTCAAAATTGTTAACCTAAGCAATGAAGCAGTGAAATAATAATAAAGAAGTTATTCTTGCCAGAGCAAACATTTAAGCCTAATTATTAATATTATTTTTTAGCAACATCAAGATGATATTCTGATTTCTAGCAGCAATCTAATGGGTGAGTGGTGGGGACAATTTATCATGGAAGAAGGAAAAATGGTACATACTGTCATATCATGTATCATAGAAGTATCAAAATTGCTATGGAAACTGCGCACTTTTTATAGAGTAGGCACATAAAATTCACATAATATGTCAGAGAATAAGTTATTACTGTCCTGAGGCTGTAATAAGATCTACACCCTTATTAGTGAAAAGTTTTGACAGATTTTGTTTATAATGAATACTGGTAGCCAATGAGTTTGAGTCAAAGTCACCCTTTTTTGACCCATCCACTTGCTTTCAGGTTTCTGTCTCTCTTAGATACAGGGAGGGTGCAGAGTAATATAATTTCCAGTGGTTATTAGATTCCATTATAGTCACTTGTGATACGACAGGGAAATCGTCCATATTCAAAATTATTAGGAGGAAACACCATCTTAGTCCTGGATTTTATTTTTGTATTATACAAACATATTCTTAGCATTTATCTGTGTTGTTTACTATTTGGTGCTGAAGAGACAGAGCAGATAATTTAGGATTCATTTGATAAGACTGCAAAGAGAAAGATCCAGGTTTTAGCACAAAATGTTTTAAAGCATTTCCTGTGAAGAACCTGAGCACTGGAGCCCTTTGCCACCCTGATCTCTGTGTGACAGGTTTCCTGTTGATTGACAGCATCTCTGATGGGTTAGGTTGGAGAAAAATGAGCTTGTTTAGGAGAGCAGAAGATACTACAATTAGGTTTTTGCAGTCCAGTGAAACAGTGACTGCTAAAAGAAAGTGGAGAAAAATGGTTGCACGTGTAACACCCTGGGGTGCAAGGGTACATTTATCACCTTGTTTTGTATGACACACTGGATGAATGTTGATGAAGATTGTCAGCATCAATGTCAGGGAAAGCAATTCCATGAATAAGAGTTTGTGTTAAAAGACTCTCCACCAGGAGGAGATTTGACATTATTACTTTAATAAATAACCTACAAAATGGAGCAAAGAAGTTAACTGCAAATAAAGGTAATCTTTTAATATTTTATTTTAAATGTGGACTCCTGTTTACTGAAGACAGTGGTCTTGTGGTAAGCATAGAGCAACCAGACTGAAACACTGGTTAAAAAGGATTTTTAAAAGGTTTTTAAAAATCCACTGAGCACACTACAGCAGCAATGAGAAGTGCAAGACTGCACCATGTGTAAATGTTATGTTTATATTGCTTGCATAGTCTGTTGATGTGTGATGTATTCAATTACATGTTCTACAGTAGTCTATTGTTATTAAACCACACCTTACCATCTAAAAAGAATTTAAATTCATATATAGTATCTTCAAATGACATAGGAAATATCCCCTAGAAACCTGAATTTTTGAAATCTTTAATGAGTTGTCCTGGGTTGATGAGTTCTACAAACAACCCATCATTGTCCATTAAAACAACAAAAACAAGCTACACTCAGCAATAAAAAAAAACCGAGACAACAGAAAATCCAAGGCAAACCAGAAAAAACCAAACAAAAAACCACCCCCAAATGAACAAAAGAGGATTACCTGATGTACCCCCAAATTTCCTCAGCAGAAAAACCACTTAAACAGCAAGTTTTTGAATATATTCTGGGGTGAAGGTGGACCCACCCAACTGCAGCCACGCACTCTTTGAGCAGTTCTCTGTCTCATGCTCATCCCTGGCCAGCAAGCCCAGGGCCCCACAGACCTCACTGGTGCAGGAGTTCCTTCACTTTCCTCCTCACCTTGCCATGGGGGGCTGCATCTGGACTCTTCCCTGCCACCTCCCTTGCAAGGTGTGAGCAACACTGGGTGTTCTGCCTGAAAGGGCCTCCACAGCGTGAAGATAAAATCAAATTAAACACTCAGCACAGTTTCTCCCAAAGTTACAGCGCAATCAGAAGAAGGGCCCAGCTCTGCCCCAAGCCCAGCTGACCCCTCCACCTTCCAATGCCAAGACATCCCCTGTACTCTGGGTATTTCCATGGGTCACTGTGAGACCAGGGAGAGGGGCTGACCCCAGGGTTCAGAAGTGCATCCACACAACTCTGAGCTCTCACAACTTGGAGCTTCTCCCCTCCAAGCTGCAAGAGTTGGGCACACTCGAAGGGCCAACCACCAGGGAAGGTCAGCTCTGCATCAGCGAGGAAGGATTGATTTGTTTTGACCATGCAATCATTGATACTTCCATTGGGTGAGGATACCACAAGCACGGAACCAGGGATTTGATTTTGCAACTAACTTTTGCTATTAAATTCTGAAAACTTAGCCTATTTTTGACTAGCTGTGGAAAGACAAACTTTTGAGACAAACTGCTTCATCGAAACTTCATTTTAAGGACTATAATTTTTATGGATGTCATACTTGCATGTATCTATACCCTCTATTAAATGCACAGCATACACTTTTCAACATATTTAAGGATATTTAATGAGTTTAATAAACTTAAAGGGATGTTATATCTGTTCACTCCGTAAAGATTGTTTATTTCAGGCAATAAACCATTTTGAAATGAGTAATATGACTTTTAGAATTATGACTATCTCATTCAATTAGTTTCTGTAATTACTGTCATTCCACACAGTATATGCAGTACTAAAAGAGAGAATACATTTTGAGGAATTATGCTGTAGGTGTACAACAGTTACTGTTAATGAGCCATAAACTTTAGTCCCCTGCTCTGTAAATTCATGCCAGTGTAAAATAATTTGGCAAAATAAGTCAACAGTTACAGTTGGACAAATACTGTTGTATTTTAGTATTTTCTGAGATTATTATCCTCTAGCACATTTCATGCCACTTATTTTTCCTCCATATTTTAAAACATCATCCTACTTCTAAATATATTGTGAGAGACAAGCAAGAGCTAAACAGCACTGAATTTCTCCCTGCTCAGCTGCAGGTTACCTGGACTAAAACAGAATTTATAAGACACTGTCACCTCCACCCAGTTTTGCCTTATCTCAACTTCAGAGATGATAATAAAGGACTAATTAAACACAATCCTAGATTTTCACAACTCATGGGTTTAGATTTTGTTTACATGAAAAAGTGGCACAGGTCAGCAGGAGCAGAGCTAGAAAGGAAGAAGTGCTGAGGCCCAAACAAAAACCACTGGAAAACTGATAATTGTGATGAATATTTTTTCACTTGGAGTTCATGTTACCCAGTGCCTTTCAACTGGGAAAACTTCCCACTTCACAAGATAAAGTTTGTTGTATTTTTCTGACAGATCCTCTTAGGAAATATGTATGTCTGGCAGGTTGTGGAGGAGAAATGTCGTACTAAGAAAAAGTATTTATTGCAAGTATCATCGTTTGCATTCTGGCCATGAAATAGGTAAATAATAATAAATATTCTTCCTACAGCAGAAGTTTGGAATTGTCTGGCATCTCCAGAACCTGGCACTGAGCAGCCAGACACAATAAGCTGATGAATGCTAACAGAGATTGTTCTGTTACACACAGACCATGATAAAAATATTCATCGTCTTAAAAAAATAATTTAAAAAATCAGGGTGCTGCCATGCCACTCAAAGTAAAAGCTTTGATCAGTGTTTTCTTTGTTTCGAATTCAGGGAATTGCTACTGACAGATTAAAATTAATAAAGACCAACAACCAAATTCTCTACATTAATATAGAAACTGGTTTTATTTTTCTATTGCTATCACTTTGTATAGAGGATACCTGAGGCTGAAATCCAATAAAAGACAACTTTCAGTGGACCTTTCACCCTGTGCTACTGCAATAGCAAGGAACATGGTTGGCATAAGGCCATACCCTGTCACACTGAAGTTTTCCTGAAAAGCCCAAAGCTTCCCAGAGCTGGTAAGTTGCTCCCACAAACTATTTATTGTCTCTTCAGACTGGGAGAAGTCAGGATCAAGGCTACTTCTCCAACACATGAAATGCACTTTGCCTGCTCTCTAAAGACACAAGGGCACAGTCCCTAGCAGGAATATCGCAGCACAGGGTAAGACAAGCAAATAAGGATTATCAAAAGTAAAAAACAGGTCAAGAAAGACCCATCTCTTGTGTTCATGCTGAAAGTCACACCCTGAGAGACACCCAGCTTCTGAGGATGGATACCTGGCTATCTTTGCTAATCAATCCATTGTAAATGTGATACTGAATAAGAAAAACCTGTCACTTTTGAAAACCTTAGTCACAATGTGCAACTTTACATGACACCTTCACTTAACTGAATCCACTTGCTCTCCTGGCTTTTATGAGATAGTTCTGTTGGCATCAGAAGTTACCAAAAGAGCTGGGATAAGGCAGAGGCACTGTCAGTATCAAACAACTTAAATGACTACAATTTTGTGGTTCCTCAGAGTTTCAAAGTCTAAGATTTTGGGCTTTGTTTAAATTGGATGATCGATAGAGTAAAATTGAATTTCCATGCATTTAGAATTCATTAGAAAAAGAGACGGTAATCTAGAACATTTTTCCTTTATCATGGCTTAGATAGCCACTTTATTGGAATAACTTAGCTTTCTCCAGATGTTACACAATTTCAAAACAATACCTTTTTAATGTCTATATTACTGGCTTTAGGGCAATTGTTATGTCATTCAGCAGCTTTATCTGGAAGGACAAAAGACCAAGCTGCAGCTTTGGATACTCTGCCTAAGAAAAAAAGAACCTGTCTTTTCTTTATTTCATTTAAAATTAGGATGCCACTCAGGAAGGTACTTATAAGCATATGGGAGCAGATGGATGGGAAAAGGTAAGAGAGGAGTTTCTTGAACGATTTTTAAGCTACCTTGTTATCACAAACAAACCTCAACACCTCAGCCTTCACAACAGAGTTGATAAAGCAAATCTAATTTCATTTGTGATCATATGAGTAGGAGTTGCTAAAGCTTCATGGTCCCTTGATCTGGTTCACGTGAAGCAGAGACTATTCAGCCTATTTGCCTGTCTGGGAGACCTTTAGTCACCTTGTAGATAACTTCATTCCTTTTATCCTATCCAAAACTAGCTATTACAGTAGAATTCAGCATTAGACACAACTAAAATGACTAATTTCTTTTACATAGTGCAGTGGTACAGGAGAGATGCTTTTAGTCAATTATCTATACAGACATTGTCCAGAAGTCAACCATCTCAGAGTTCACTCAGTTGCCAGTAAGTTCAGTATCACAGTTAGTATCCAAAATCACCACACACCAAGAAAGAGAAACAAGAGACACTGTTTTAATTACTTTAATAATCTCTTTAATTGTAGAGCTAGCTTACAGAGAAGCAATAATGCAACCAGCAGATTGCTCAGTTTTTCTTACTTTGCACATCAAAAATGCATATTCAACCTTATAAAATGCAGGATTCACAGCATCAGCAGTGGTGCTTTACAAGAGACATTCCAGCCACAGCAAGCAGCAAGCACAGAGCCTGGAACTCACAGGCTATAAACTAATTCAGATTATCCTTCTCCATCAATGCACCTCCTTCACTCAAAATTTGTTTCTTGGCTCACCTGGAGGTTAACTTGAGTATGTTCCAGAGAAGTCTCCTTTGGAATATCCATTTGCTTTAAGTTTTACTTCCCTAGGGAGTAACTGTTTTGCTATAGGCTGCACAAACAAGTATTGTCACTTAACTTGAAAAAAACATACTCAATAACAGAAGCAGCAAACTAGTCAGCATTTTCTGGGTACTGATGTACCACATACACCCTTTCTCCAGGTACTCCCACACTTCCCTAAAGCAAGCTTTCAGAGATAACAGGTGATGTGTTTAGAGGATGACTGAACACCCCCCAGATGTTAAGAATGGCAGAGCCCACAGTTGCTCAGCTCAGTAATTGAGATGCTCTGGGCAGCTCCTGGGTGCTCCCCAGCCTCACCCTTCAACAGCAGGGCTGTACCTGCTGAACCAAACATGAGAACAAGGAGAGCACAAGGCTTTGTTTGGGATTTCTCTCCCCTCACTACGACATGACCATATAGTGAGAGAGTTCTCTCCAGCTCTCTCACTGCAGGAACACTTGGGCATCCTCCACAGGGCTCACTGGTAGCACAAAGTCCTGTTTATCAGTTGGCCTCATTTCTCCTCTTCCTCAGCAGTCACCATCAGAGCCCTGAGTCTGATGAACTCTGCCCCAAGCACCCAGAGGTGCCGGCGAAAGTTTGTCAAACATCTCAGGAGAGCATCCAGTTGAGGTAGTGCACTGAAATGAGCATCCAGTTGAGTTAGTGCACTGAAATGCTCTTCCACTCCTTTCCCCATCTCCCTTTCTTTTCAGATACTTCACAAGCAGATGAAATCAGGTGTGGCTCTGGCAGGTTACACTTGCCCTGCTCTGCCACTGAAGGGCCACCCCAGCCCCAGGCAGCCCGAAAATGACAGCAGAGGGCTTTGGGACCTGCAATGACACTGGTCCTGTAACTCCCCCACTTGTCACATATGGGGTGGGAGGGAAGGGTGGCAGATGTTTTTCTGAACCACAGGCTGAAGTGGCAGCTGCTGAGGGGCTCTGCTACACCCGGGTGGCAAACACTTCTCTCCAAGTTTCTTTCCTGCCTTGCTTTCATGCCTCACTCTTGGAAAAAAAAATGTGAGCAGCAGTTGAAAGCAAGCTTCAGCAGCTTGAGACTAAGCAAAAGAATCAGAGACTTGGCATATTTTATCTATAACACAGTTAGGGTAAAAATTCCCTGTTTGTAATTTGTCCTTTCATTAAACTCTAATTCAATAAATCAATTAAAGTACAATTCAGTAAACAGTGGAACTGAAATACACCCATAGTGCTTTTCAGTGCACAGCTGCTGTTCTTTATGGATTCATTGCTGAAACACCACTATTTGATTAAACAGAGCAAAAATGGGAGCTCCCCTCTCTGACATATCAGAGATCTTCATATGTAATCATTTCTGTTATTTGCTGAAGATGAGTTTTCAGTCACTCACTCTGACAGTAGAGAAACTGCAGAGAGGGCAGTGAATTAATATAAACACATGGACCACGTTCTGCGTGCCTGAAGGATTGAGCTCCTAAATCCAACTTCCTTTTCATCTAACAAAGATAACTCCTGATATTTTACCATAAGACCGTGCCCCCTCCAACCTCTACCACCTTGAGCTTTATATTCTCATATCACAGATCTCTTACAAGTTCTACACTAAATTTCCACTGTACTTTCATACAAAAGAAGGGATAAACCATGTTAAACACAACCAGCTCCTCTTGTCAGATAAAGCTGCATCTACACAGAAACATATCCACAAAGGAATTTTGTAGCATCTGGGAATCTAGATTAAAAATAAAGAGATTATAAAGATTGGCCCCATGGACTCATGGGCAACAGAAAAAAATGCACTCAAGTCCTCCTTCACACAGCTGACTTTTGAGAGAGTTTGGGTGAGCCCAGGTACAATTTTGGAGCAGAGAGCTGGGCTGGTTGAGAATTTTGTGCATACCCAGGGAGTTCCAGGCAGCAGCATGCCAATACACAGAATTATCAGCACATCAAAGGCATTATATTTATCAAACACTGCCACAGCACATTTACTGGCTGTATGATGGATGTTGTTGTAGCAAGCAAGGAACACTTTGATGTACATGGCCTTCTTTGATTAATGAGGGCTCTTGCTGAGAAGCTGCATATGGAGTAAATTACTCTTTTCAAAAATGGCTGATTTGCACTATTGTTCTAATTATGTCACAAGCTCAGAGTCAGTCCCAGACTCAGTCACCCAAAATAAAGAAATAAAAATTCACATATACAGGTCATGATTTTGTCACACACATGCATCAGCTCAAAATCCTCAAGTCCTAATTAAATTAACTTAAGAGTTTCTTTTTTTTTTTCCTACAGAGAGCACCAGTAAGCATTTCTTTCCTCCACTGAAAGCTTCTACTATCTTGTATACTGGTAAATAACTTCCCTCCCAGAAATGAATACAATTTTATAGTAAATTCCACTGTGCTAATAAGAACACTATAAGAACTCTGAGAACATTTCAGTTTTTCACAAAAACCCTACAACACATCCAGCCCAAAAAACAAACCCCAAAACCCCCACAGCTGAGGGAACCACAGCACACAAAGCATCCCTCCTAAAAGCTTTTTCCAAATTAATTCTACCAGCTAGAGAAATACCACAAAAATGAAGTTATTCCATTGGCCTTGAGTCTCTAAGCGTATGGTGCCTTAAGCAATTTATCCACTTAGTTGCAACAACAAAAGTATTTCTTGAGAGCATTAAAGCAGTATTAATGTCCTTAAAATTTTGAACAGTAAATATTTTATCGTGTTAATTAAATATATTTCAAATCTCCAATTTGTTATTATAGGTGGCAGAACCATTACTTTGCCATGATCACATGGAGTGCCCAGATCGAATTTATCTTTGGACATATAAGCAAGATGAAAGGAAGCACAAAATCAGCATTCAAGCCTGTGGGCTGACACTCCACACAATGATTCCTTAAGTTGACTTCCTATTAGAAAGTTCAAGCTTAATTCAACTTGGGCTTCATAATTCAACAGTTTTACACAACACTTCTGTTGCAGTTGCATAAATAAAAGGAGTATTCCACCTTAACCCTATAGCATGGGCAATGAAGATTCAAGAAACCTACCAGGCCACATAAGGTTAAAAAGCCTTGTCAGATTTGCACAGAATCTCAGAATTATTTGGGTTGAAGATGATTTTGTTCCACCCCATGCCATGGGCAGGATCACCTTCCACCAGTCCAGGTTGCTCCAAGCCCCGTTTAACCTGGCCTTGAGGATCCAGGGCCTGCCCACCCTCACAGTAAAGAAATTCTTCCCAATATTCCCTCCAACCCTCTCCCTGTCAGGTTACAGCCATTATCCCTTGTCCTGTCACTCTGTAACATTCAGGTGAGGGATTATTTCATGTCAATTCAACAAAGATTTGCATCTGACACTCTCAGTTTCACATTTCCAGAGCACCTATGAGGTTTCCATGGGCTCCAGTCAGCCAGCTCACACAGATCTGAACCAGAGTGGATGAGTACAAAGTGTTTAAATAGAAATAACTTCCTGTACAAAGCCAAATGTTTAGGAAGTGATAATCACAAGTACATTGTGCATAACATGTGCCCACACATGCTGAGACAAATAAGCCACACTGCTCTTCTCTAGAGATTTCTACATTACTGCAAGGAAGAGAAAGAAAACAGATTCTGTGAAAGGTATGGTGCCCATATAAAGAACATTATTTTACATTTATTTCCATAGCAGTCTTTCCATGAAAGCAGCCCTCCAGGTATATAAATTTCTATCAGGTCTCTTGAAATCGTAATTCAGAATACCTGCACTGTCAACAAAATATCCAGTTAGGTGTTTCCAAGTTGCTAAGAAGGTAGCAACTCACAATTGTCAAATCTTCTCTGAAGAGACTTTTCTCTTGTCATAGAATAAAAGCTGGACAAGTTTTTTTCCAAAGCCCATATTGGATTTGATAGTAGTAGCCCAAAGGGAAATGATGAGGGGAAGGAGCTCATTCAGATCTTTGACAGGTCTCTTTGGACATGCTTCTGAAAGGAGCTCACTGTGGGGAACTGCACTCACAGCAAAATCCAGCACTGTCATCAGGCAGCCCGTGAGGGGTTCCACGGACTTGCTTAAGATTTGCGTAAAATATCACCTATTAACACTAAAATAATTCTAGACTTACTTACAAAATATATCAAGCAGGTGGAGCTGTATGAGCCATACGACAGTGAATGGAAGAGAATGGTCTGCCTAGAACTGCTGGCTGAGCAGCAAACAGCAGGAAGCCCTTTGGTACTGTTAGTACAGAAAAGAAACGTGAAAAACAATAACTTTGTGTTATTCAAAAGAGTTCTTGGCTCTTGTTTTGGTGCAGTTTCACTATCTGCTTCTTCTGCTCCTGAATTTCTTTAAGGACATGTTAATTTTTAATGGATTGAAACCATTAGGGGTTAACTTGTATGTACAGAGAATGTTACAGCTTCTCTACCCATATGAAAACAACAGACTCCGTCTGGGTGTGCTGATGGTTCTTTGGGAAACTCTGATGTTTGTTCAATTCCTCCTCCCTGTTTAAAGTGCAGCTCCCAGAACAACTCAGGCTCCAACTACTAGAACTGTTCAGAGCCTGGCTCTCCAGGACAGGGAACAATTCTACTTATTAAAAATAATCATATTATAACGTGTTCTTAGGTTTGGCTCAGAAAAGCGTTTGGAATGTTTGCAGGTTTGGTTTAAATCCAGAAACTGAACTAAAATTAAGTCAGGAACTCTCAATATGCCATCATAAGACCTTTACTTCTGGTCAGTCATACTGAGAAATTCTGTGTCAAGTAGTTCAAGCTTGGCAAACAAACAGATTAAAAGGTTCTATTAAAGCCTGCTTAAATTTCAAAAGAAGATGAGAATATTTCCGACTGACCATAACTGATATTTTCATCCCAAATTTTCTCTGACTTCCTTCCAGCCTTTGAGGCCGTAGGCAATGTAGATGACATTGTCTGCTTTAGATAGCAATTCCACTCCTCCAGAATATTCCAGACAGAATTTTTATCCAAAAATTCTTCCAAAGTCAAAGTTTAATATTTCATCTGTTTCTTATTCCTGAGCCAATCATATCTACCTGTGAAAATTTTCTTATTATTTTATATAATGAAATTACAATCCTTTTGCTGTTTCCCAGGAATCCCTACCATTAATTTCCCACATTAGGTAAACCAGGAAATCACTTTCCAATTCAAAATTGGAAATACTACAAAGGTATATTCTCAGATGATAATATTCTGTTGTAGAGAGATGTCCAACCTGATTCTTATAATACAGCGTAAAATAAACATAAGGAGTACAAGTTCTGTTTGAAGTCAGCTACAACTTGCAGTGAGCCAAAAAGACTGAGGATATGTAAAATGCAGCAGACAAAAGGATCTAATGCTGAGCTCATATTAGCTGCAAACTGCTGGATCAGCCCTACCCTCTCCAAAGTCACTCATTTGGCTTCAGGGCATTGTAGATTAGCTATTGATGCTGGAATTGCTACTGTATAGCTGGAAAATAGCAAATGTTGACTTTAAAAAGCAAAAAATAAAAGAAAGTTGGGCAACTGCAAGCTGGTACATCCAACAATGAAACAAGTTCTGAAGGGAGAAAAATTAATGAATTAGAGGATGGTCCCTAAACTGGGCAAGAAAACTGAAAATACTGAGAAGGGAAAAACTGACACATGAAGGTACTTAGAGCATGACAAGTATGTGCAGATTAGCTAGAAGTTTATGCCAATTATTTGAAAGAGATTTTACCAATTAGAGTTGTAACAGTCTGAAATGGCTTCATGATTGGCAAGAAAAAAATTATGACACTAAAAATATCCAACAAAAACAGCCATTAACAAACTTCTGCCATCCTGCACTACTGAGAGTGACTCTGGGACTGCACCAGCAGGGGACCAGACCCAAGAGGCCTTTCTAGTCACGTGTTCCAGGTTATCTGCAATTTATCTCTGAAACAGGATTCCCATCTGTGGGTGCCTACCAGAGCAGCAAAGAAAGAATTTCTTGCTTTCATAAGGAATGCGGTTTTTTGAGGACAAAATGATATTTTGTAGTTGTTGTCTATTCGGTTCTGGGGAGTAATAAATATGACAGGAGGCATAGATGTTAGTTTATTGTTAGTAAGACAGAATTTTAGCAATCATGGTCAATATTTACAGGCATCACAGCTGAAGGAAAAATAAAGGGAAGGGAGGTGGGAACTATCAAGAAATAGGAAAATAAGCATCTCACCCAAGGGTCTTTTGAGATGCTAGAGCTGAACTGCCAAGTGCCAGCACCTGACCCAGGAATGAGCCTGGACACTGTTTATTTTCCCCTAGATCTTCCAAGGAATCTGTGCTAATGCTGCAGAACTGGAATGAACGAAGCAGAGGGGCAGCCCAGAGCCAAAGGCAGGACAGGGCACGGGGCTGCCCTTTGTGTTATCCCTGGCACCCAGCCCAGCCAAGCACAGCAGTGTATCCAGAGTGCAATCACCTGGTTTTACAGAAAAACTGACACTAGGCTGGCTCTGACCGTGATAAATGGATAAGCCAAAGGTTGAAACCCTGATTAGCTAACATATTTTCCAAATATTCCCATCTTTCATCACTTTGTTCTGTCAGGAGAGGCTTGGAAGTGCCACACAGTCTGGTTTGCTGTGATGAGAAGTGCAAGGGGGCTCCTGCTTCAGGTCCTGGGACTGAGCTTAACACAGACTTGGGCTTCATTTCAGTACTGCAAGAAAGTTAATAAGGTCATTTATGGTTTACAAACTACCTCTGCTTGCATTGACCATTGTAAGCCTCAAGCAAAGCTGTCACGAGGCTTTTGTAGGGGAAACCTTAAGGGCTTTGGCTAAGGCTTGCTGTCAGAAAACTGCTTGAAATGAATTCAAATCACCAGGCTCCCTTACTGAAGGTCAAACACAACATTTGCAGCTGGAATTGCCAACACAATAGCAACATGACGGGAAAAATAATGATTGCCAGAGAGGAAGATTCTCTGTTAGTGCTTTACTGGTATTTGGGGAAGAGCAAAATGGGAAGAGGCAGGCAGAGCCACAGAACCTGTCAGAAAGGTGAAACTTCCTTCAAAACAGCAGTTAGCCTAGATGTCTGAATTTACTTTAAAGACCGAGTCAGCCCACGCCAGTACTGCAGGAGGAACCAGGCCAGACCATCTCCCTGCCCTGTGCCCCACAAGGGGCAGGTTGTTTCCTAGGGAAGGGAAATCTCCCCATCCAGCAGGATAAAGGAGCCCTGAGAGCTCCTGGCAAGCAGCCCCATGGCCCTTTCATAGCCACCATCCAAGAGCCCCCACCAGCCTTCTCTCAGTAGAAAGTGAAACCCACCCAAAATGGGGCTGCCAGTGTCCTGAAGAGCCAGGACATCCTAGGGGAAGTGCTGTGCTGTGTGGCAAAAGGGTCAGATTGAGGAGATGGCATGTTTTCCCTCTTGGCATGTCCTGTGACACACTGTTTGGCACAGGAGTGACTTCCAGAAGGGTCTGGTTCCTTTATGTCTCACCTCCTTACTGGCAGCAGTGAGAAAGCTTCAACACTCAGCAAACACTTGCTGTGAGGATGTTTCTCTAAGCAAAGCTCAGCTCACAGAGAGCTCAGCTGGGAGAGGAGGGTGACCCCAGCCATGCCCTCCCTGGCTGGCTGCAGCCATGGGCTCTTTGCCCACCGTGGGCAGAGCTGGGTGCTCTGCTATCCCCAGACACAAACTGCAGAGCCAGGCTCTGCTCTGGCCGTGCAGCAGCTGCAAGAGCAGAGCAGAGCAGCCACAATGCGTCCCCAGAGCCCCAGGCAGGGTTTGCCACAGGTTCCCCACTCCACTGCCCAGGCTGGGCATCACTGAGGCTCCTGGGCAGGAGCAGAGGGTGGTTACAGCCCAGGGAGGCTGCTCTGGGCCATTCAGACTCATCAGAGCCCTCAGAGCAGGCAGCTCATCACTCTGACAGTGCTCTTTACCTTTAGTATGAGAGTGCAGAATCAAAAAAAATATCTACCGCATTTAGGGGAACCAATCACCTCACTTTGTTTCTTAAATAATTCATCTTTTAGGCTCAGCCCTGGCTAAAGGCCCAGACTCAGATAATTTTTCCATCTTCCTGATCCAAATAATACAGTTACAAAGAAAAGCATTAAGAAAGATATAGCCAATGTTGTCCACTCAAAAGTTCAACCCTAGCACGAACATTTTTGGGCATCTTTCTCGAAAAACTGTCTTGAGCATTTATCTGAATTTATAATTAAAAAGCAAAGTCAGGTTCTTAATTGCAGTGAGCCAAGCTTCAAATCTTACAGAGAACCAGATGTGTGGAAGGGCCAGAGCAGCAAGCCCAGCACCTGTGTGTGCTGAGTCAGTAAGCTGCTCACACCCCCACGAGTGAACAAGAATAATAAGATTGGCCCCTGGGACCAGAATCAATCTATTAATCAATATGATCTGGAGACCTTGGGTCCTCTCACATTTCCTATAAATTGTATTGCTTCTTGTCGAAAGCAAAATCCTTATGGGTACTGCTATGTCAGGATCACAGCAGCATTTTTCTTACTCTCTTGATGCATGATAAGAAACTAAAAATATTAAAATGAAACCAGATACCAGTACATAGAGGGAGGAAAAGAAAAAAAGAAATGCCTGTGATCAAAGTGAATAAAAAGGAAGAAATGCATTTTGGCAGAAAATTTTCTCCTATTAAAAAAGTCCTAGAATCTTATTAAAGTACGTTAAAAAAAATACAAGTTACATTAGTAGTTACACTGAAGAATTCATGTGCTTCAGAGAAATTATAGGGTAATACATGAAATTTATACACATGGAAGGATGAAAGCTGGCTAGGATCCAGTTCAGAATATTATCTCACAAGCACTGCATAATTCAGCTGGCAAACCTATCCATGTGGGTCAAGGTAGTTGCCAACCACCCTACAAGTCAAGAAGCTCCTGTTCAGAATGCAGTATTTAAAAGGGCTAGAAAGAACTGGAGAGAAGAGTCAGTTCCAAAAGACTCAAGTTAGTTTTGAACTTGAAAAGCCTAGAGGAGAAATCCTGAAAAAATCTTACATGAACAGTAACAGCTTCTGCCCTTCCAGTAAAGGATGCCAACCGATTGTGACCCTGAACATGAGCACTTAAGAAGCTCAGAATAACAGAAAATGCCACAAAGAATGCACAAAGCAAACATTTTTGATGAGAAATCACTATGGCCCTTTAGCACAAAATGCTGCTGGGAAATACCCAGCTGCAGCTAAACCTCTGGTGACTGTCCCTCTCAGAATAACTTCACAAACACAACAGTGTATGCAAGAAATCTTCTTCCCTGCCTCCCCATTTTTTAAAAGAAAGGTTTATCCCAGTTAAAGTGCTTTGGAAACAGAAAAAGGAATATGTTTGACCTCTTGCATAACCCTCTTTACCCATTTTATTATTAGCAATACTGAAACCGCAAAAAATATTAAAAGAAAATTAACATCTTATTCTCCCATAAAAGTTTCAATCTCCATTATTTTTCTGCAATTTATTTTTTCAGAAAATACCACAGCACACTTTACCTTGAAAGAATGACCTGGATGTCCCCCTTTTTGGTGGGAATGTAAGAAATAGGAATCAAGAACATGGACCTGACCTATGCATGGGTTGAATTGAGGACATCATACAAAAAAAGGGGTGGGGAGCAGAGTCCACAGCAGGCGGGTCAAATAGGAATTTTGGAAGATTGCAGCTTAAAGACAAGGAATATTGGGCCCAGCCCACTGCCAGGGCAGTGCATACACACAGAGCTTCACGTGGTCCAAATTCAACTGACCAGCAGCAAGAACAGAATTAGCTGTCATTATTCCTGGCAATAAGGGTTGATCCAGTAGACAAAGTCAGGATTTTGGAAAATTATCACTTTACTTGAACCTAGCAGCCCCTTCACTGGACAGCAGTCATTGGCTTTTATTGCTGATTCTCAGGGACTGCAAGACCATCCAGGAAAACATTTACTTTTATCTTTTCTCTCTGCAGTTCCTGACTAGAAGGTCCCTGCACAAAATCTGAAAACCAAGAAAGTGCCTTTATTTTACTTGTTAAAGTAGCCACAGTTTGCCTTGAAACCAGAGAGCCTTGCTGCAGCACTGCATTTGTTTTCTTTTAACAGGAACCAAAGCCTAAATATCACATTTGGCTATGCTGCCCTTTTGCAAATAAACCCTGAAGGAATTTGAGGAACAGATACTGCAGTTAAGGGCTCTGCAATGCCTGCAGTAACACCAGTCTATGCATCTTACTGAACCGTGCCATTTAGCAAAGGGCAGAGAGAGGAACAGACAAGAAAAAAAAACTCGTGCTACACCCAAACTTAATTTAAAACAAAATAATTATTTTAAAATTAAATATTCAAGATGCACAATTGGCCATTTTCTTCTCCTTGTTTTATTTTTAGTAACCTTTTAGCCATTGTGTGGTCTCTGTCAGCATAGTTGTTCAACTCAATTTTTAAATCTCATGAATAAAATACACATCATGTTCAAGGAACATTTTAAGAAGTAAAAAAGTAGTCTTCATTTATTAAATCCCACAATCCTTTTTTTCCCCTTCACAGGTGGCCTAAAAGCACATCTCACTGCCCCACCTGACCCAGTTTCTCATGCCAACTGTGTGGCTTGTCCCATTGGGGAGAATTTGTCCTAAGAGTCATCACAGCCCTGACTCCGATACTTTAATTTGTTGCAGAATACATCACACCAGCAGTAGCTACCTGGAAAAGGCAAAACTGCTAAAAAATAATAAAGGACTAAAAGGACCACCCAGACCAAGCTCCAGGATGTAAAGCACAGCTCAGCTTGAGCAGAGTGTTGAGCTGGGTCCCTGGGCATGGAACATGCTTGCAAATTCTGCCATTTCTAGCACTTATGACAGCAACTGATTTATAAGAAAAGAAAAGCCTGGGGAGCAAAGAAAAACTGCATTCTTGGTTTGCTCTTATAGTATCAAACATTCAATTTTTGTAATAAAATACTTTTAAACTTTCTGAGAAAATAAAACAGCAACTACTCACATTAACAATTATTTTAAAATAAAGTAACATACTACGGTTAACATTAGAGACCAGAAGTCTCACACATCCCTTTGTGGTCACACAAACTCTGCCCAATCCCGGCAAACAGACTCACGTAAGTGAATCTCAACCTTTAAATCCACACAATTAAGCCCAATTATTAAGCCTGTGATTTCATACTGTACTTCTCAGGGAGCCCTGTTTTCTTTTATGACCAATACTGTAAAATCGTTTAACTTTGGGCTATAATTTTCTTAGAATTTTGCACCACTCTGGTATCTTTTGTGGCACTGATTCTGTGGCCCAGCTTCCATTTTCAAGATGGGAGGGGAAAAAAAAAAAAAAAAGTAGTGATTGGCATGTGGTATCTGCTGGTAATCACTCCTGGAGCTTCAGGTGATTCAGCTGCAGGATTTTTAAGGGGCAGAACCACCCCCAGCTCCTGGGTGAGCCAGGCCAGCCACTCTCTGTACCAGTACTCTAATTAATCCTAGCTCTCTAATCTGATGAAAACGTGCAGCCCAAAGCCTGTGAGCACCAGGTGCCCTCGGCTGGCAGCTCTGTCCCCCTGTCCCCAGGAGCCCTGCAGGGCACAGCCAGGTCCTTCTGACAGGGTAACACACACACACGTGCTGTCCCTCAGCTCCTCAGGAGGCAGGCAATCCGTAAAATCGCCTCGCCACCATTTCCCAGCCTGCAGACAGGTCAGCGTAGTGAAAATAAAACGATCTGGCTCTGCACGATGGTGAGGTTTTTCCCAAGGAAACCTCTGCCGTCTATTTTGGGAGATGTCACCCGTCTCTGAGCTGTCACTTCAGATGTGTGCACAGCTGCTCTGAAGAATTTGTACCAGGGCTCCTCCCGCCACCGGATCTGGCTCTGCTGGCTTCTCCCCTCCTTCTCTGCACGAGTTACCTTAGGTGCCAGGAGAGCTCCCTCACAGAATTTATTGTAGCGATCTTAATTAAATTAATATTCCTGAGTGCAAGGCTACTGGGATCTGAGGCTGGTATGAGGTTCATCGACTTTCACTTAGAGGGTAAAGTTTCCAGTTTTCACTCTCACGAGGCAATATGAAAAATTTATGACAGAAGCAGGAGAACTCTTGCTAGAGGCAATGACATCCCTGTGCAATTAAAACACTTTCAAGTGTCTTTTTTTCCTCCATTCTCCTTCCACTCATCTTAGAAAACAATATACAGAGCAACTTTATTCTGCACCGTACACTTTTAACTTAAAGATCTGTAGGCAGTTGACAAATTATAAACTGATCATAAAAATTTTCTTACAGTTTGAAATGTAACATATTGTACAAGGTTATGGCCAGATGGTAAGGAGCTTTTTTCTTTTCTCTCTGGGTTGTTTTTTTTTTTCGTAAGAAAAAGCAGTTTAAAGCTTTCAAGCAACAGAAGAAACTCCCTCTACAAATAGTAACAGAGACCGTGTCTGCACTCTTTGGAGATCACAGATTTTACTGAACCCCTCCATCAGCAGTTGTGGGGAAGGGCAAGGCTGGGTTTGAGGACTCCCAAGTTCCACAGATGCTGCCAGCACATCCCGAGGGCCAGGCTGTGGTGAGTAACCACACCAGGCAGCTCCATCCTGCTGCAATTCCTGCAAAACCCTCCTCGAGGGGCAAACATTCAGAGCAGCAGGGAGAGCCCACGCCTGCCTCTGCTAAACCCCACCAGACCTGAAAGCCACGATTTTGACTGTGAACAGCTCTGGGATGGGGTGCCTTTGAAAAAAAATCAAACCAAAAAAACAACACTTTATTGTCTCTCATTTTGCAGAGCTGAGCAAGTGAGAGCTTTGGGGCAGTCAGCTTCTTTGTAAACTGTCATTAAACTATTACTGTGACTGCAAACTATGGGGAATAAAACAACAATAAATACTTAATAACCAACACAATGCAACGGTGCTTTCTTACCTCACCAGAGGACATAATTTTTTGCACAATGCATTGCAGAGCACACTGCAGTAACCAGAGCTAACTCTGAAACTTGGGAACAACTGAGAATATTCTTTCAATGACCATCTAAAATTCCCCTTAACAGCATGTGCCCTGAGAGAAAAATTTACTTTAATATCCCATGCTTAATTCTGAACATGCTAATCCTTGTTATCTCTGGATAGTTAACATTGCTGCAATGCAGTGCTCTATAAAAGAAAATACTGGCTATTATTGCAGAAATCAGGAATTATGGAAAAGGAAACTTATAACTTAAACTCACTTCAGATTTTAGACCTGAGCAGTGCAAAGAATGAAAATATTACAAATATCCACCAGCTATCTAAGCAGCAGAGCTATATTGTATTAAATGTTGTCTTGCTCTGATAATAATGGCAGTAATATAAACAGGGTGTGGGTTATAGTTGCAGCAAGTTGCACATGGTGAAAGATTACGAGTGTAAATTCATTTTCTTTTTAGGATAAATCTACTATTTTTCTTCGGAACACTTTAAAAAGCCCTTATTATATTGATAAGTTTTAGCTCTTATATTTTTTTAGATTCTGTGCTGTTTTAGTGTGTAGTTCTGGGTTTCATATTAAGTGTTGGTAAGCTCTCTTCACAGAGCAGGCAAACAATTCCTTTACTAGCTTGGTACCAAGGAAAATCAATACAACTTTGAGGCTCAAGAACAGAACAGCAGTGAAGTAGAAGAAAAAACAAGGATGGAGCTTCACAACCCAAAGCTGTAATTGGACAATTGTCTCCAATATGCTAATGGACCAGAACTTATAAAAATGTGAGACCTCATGATCAGTTGCCCATTTTTGTGTCCATTTTGGGGCATCTTGGGTGTGGCCCAGCGGGGCCCTTCTGCTGCCCAAGCATACTAATTGAGGCCTTTTAATAAAATATCTACTTTATCCTTTGGCTCTGTCTAGTCTCTGTTCTAGATCAGCCTCTAGAAGGCATCATTAGCCTCATACTGACTCTGTTTGTCTCTGCCCTGCCAGCATTTCCCTCCTCCTCTCACTGTAAATTCAGTCTCTCTACAGGCAACATTTCAAGATTGGGATGGTGCACACAGCCATCTCAGGGACATAAAGGAATAAATAACCCAAAGGAATTGACAACTAGAGTCTCCATTCTCAGTCCCAAGTCCCATGGACCCATTGTGAGACACAAGAAAGCTCTTCTGGAGCCAGGTGACACCAAGCAGGCTCTCTCTGCCTTGCAGAGCACAGGAGAGCTGGAACAGTGCCCACACCCAGACCTGTGCCCCAGGCTCAGGGCAGCACACCAGAGTCGAGGCAGCATGAAAAGCTAACCTAACCCTCCAGTGAGCACCCTAGGGTGGGCTAGAGAGTTTGGGCAGCTCCTGGAATGAGACAGCACATCTTTGGTATGAACTAGATGAACAGCACCACAAAGACAAGATGTTGTTTATCACACTAAACAGAAGGGTCTCTCTGTTGCCTTTCACTGCTGCCAGCGACTGGCACCCATCTGTTACCTCTCACCAGACATTTTGATCATTTGCTCTTGCAGCAGTGGTCTTCCATAATTTTCTCTGCCACACAGGCTCTTTTCTCAATCCCAGCTGTGTTCTTAAGCCTCAACCACTCAGTAAACAATAAAGCACAACAGCAAGCAGAGTTTTCTTACCTTAGAGAGGCTTTTTCAGTGTTCGTGACACATATGCAAGAACAGTTCAGCACCAGTGCTAGCAAATACCACAGCCTACGGTAGGAGCTCCTCCTTAAGAGACCTTCTTGCTAATTTCCCACAGCTGCATTGAATAAAACACAGCTTCAGGTGTGTAAGGCTTTCAGGTGTTACAGGGGACTCTAATGGAGGGCAGTAGTTTTCCAGTGAGACATTTAAGAGGACATAAGGATAGCCCCTCAAGCCAGAGCTAAAGGAAAATAAAGTGTATTTCATTATCTGCAGGGACATCTTGTGAGAGGAAATATGGGCTGGTCACCAGGATGGGGCCCAAACCCAAATAGTGGCTGGATCCCTCATTAAGATATGGATATTTCTGAATCAGTGCTTAATGCAGAAGAATGGCCTCAAACAGAACTTGGAGCTCCTGGGAGAGAGGAGGGAGAATACAGCTTTTTATGGGCTTTAACACACATTTTAACAGCTGAATGAAACACCACACAGCCACCAAATCTGTGACAAAGAGGAAAGCAAGCAAGGTGCTCTCATAGGGCAGAGCTCTGAGAAGGACTGACCCCATCATCTACAATGTTCCTCTCACTCAGAGCTCGAGTTTAAACATATGCAAAAGAAGTAAAGTTTGATATATTGATAAGGTAGCTGAAATGTCAGTTCACTGGACAAGGAAGAGAAGACTGTGGTATTGCCTTTTTTGAATGCACCAAAGTATTAAAGTTCCTATTTGAAGTAACCTTGAACCTGTTCAAACCATACTGCCAAGAGAATCCTACAACAGAAACACAAAAATGAACAGAGATATCAGCTCAAAGCTGAATTTGGAAGAAATTCCCACTGGATACAGCAGCTCATTAATGTGTAGGTGGAGATGACAACACAAAATACAAAGAAGCAGGAACTCCTTTGCTGTCTCCAAAACATCCCTGCTAACACTTTGTGCTCCTGAGTAGTGAGGACTGATTTGCTTAGCACAAAATCAGGAAAACTGTGTGTCATTTCTTTCCTCCCAAAAAGAATTCATATAACCAAACTGTGAAAGTTTTTAAAATCTTCCCCTGTCTTGTAAAGATAAAGATGAAGGTTTAAAACACAACCCCCCTCCTTTATGCAATCCCCTCACCTGGAAGTTGCCAACCCCACAGCTTGAGGCAATCAACACTATCACTTTCAGTAAAGGGGCAAATAAAGATCTGCTCAACAAGCTCTGTATTAAATTCAGCTGAGCACAGGCACAAAGCATAAATGTCCTGGAGTATTTCAGCTGCTTTTAAAGTGAATGCATATTTCTGTCCCAAATTAGAAAAATATGAGAGTAGAGCACCAGATCGGCTAAAAGGTCTGAGCTCTCATACCTCTGTCATAAATGTCATGGAAAATCTATCAAACCATGCAACCATGCTTCAATGTTTCTGTGTAAATGAGGAATACAGGGCTGCTTCACATGGTAAGGGAGTTGTGAGGGTAACAGATTTAGAGCATACATGCACCTCAAGTAACACTGCAGTCAGGAACTACACCAAATAAATAAAGGATAAATTGGGCAAAACCTGAGACAGGCATCTTCACCATTCCTGTCTGACACTCTCTCCCCAGCCAGTGGACAGATTAACTTCAACAGTTGCTGCAGCCTAGTTAACGAAGGCAGGAATTCAGGGCACCAAGGGCAATTGATACTGCATTATATATTTTGCCAATTTAGCCTCAGTGAAGAAATCTATACTCCCCATCTGCACAGGGTTTTGCTAACACAGCACAAGACAAATAGTAACCACCAGCTGCAATAAGTGAAGTGAGGGATGAAGGAATTTGTGGAGTTCAGGATAGTTTCCCAAAGGTCAGAAGCTCACATCACCAAAACTGTACTGGGGGAGATGTGGGACTTCCCTGTGAGAGCAAATAGGAGCCCAAATGGAAGAATTCTGTGTGAGAGACTGTATCGTAATTGGTGTCATGGAAAAAACCCTCTCTTTTCAAGGCAGAAGAAACAGACAAGATGATGGAGGTTATAAAAAGCATCTTGCACTGTAACTGACCTTGAAACCCTTCTTTTCTCTTAGCCTGATTAAGGGAAAAATACTTAGTTAGACACTCTCTTTGTCCTCCACATGGATAAGCACAAGAAATAGAAAAGAAAAAAAAAAAAAGGAGAAGAGGAAGAGAAAATCAATACAAGCTGTCTTCAGTTTAACCAGAATGTTACAGTGAATAGGTTTATGAAATCTCCAGTAAAGAGGAGAACAATTGCTCCCATAACAACAGAAGTTGCTAAATTTTAGTGTAGTGTAACTTTCTAAGGTGTCATATAACAAAAAGAAAATGCAGGTGTTCTTACTGTCCAAGGACAGTACTTGTATTAGAGTGTATAAATTACTAACCTGGAATTAATTCATCTGATCTAATGCAGGGGTTGTGACAGCAATCACTACTCTGTGCTATACAAGAAAATAAAAAACCTACCTCACACATGGGAAGAATAAATAGAGATAATAGGAAGTAGCTCTTCCCATCTCTCACAGTAAAAAGATTTGTGCTCTGAAGTTTACACCCCCTCAAGCCTTTTTGGTTAAAGTATATGGATTTAAACTACACAAAACCATAATTGTCTACATTTTCTTGATAAACAGCCCGGTCAGCTTAATGAGCATTGGTGAATTCCTGTCCTTGCTGGTGTCTTGTAGCTGTCAGTGCCGCAGGAAAATTCTGAGTTGTATGAAAGCAGAATCCTGCTCCTGATTTCTCTCTCTCTTCTCTTTCTTCCTTACATAGATACGTATATATTCTCATTGAACCAGCTGCATGATCCTGCCTGACAAAAACCAGATACCAAGGTACAGAAATAGGGGCTACGGAAAATAAGCAGATGGTCTTTCTTTACTATGCAGGTGCTGTTCAGCAATTTTTCCCACCAGTGAAGCTGCTGTATTTTGCACAATGTTTTCCCAATCCACCAGACAATCAGGAACAGAACAACATGAATGCTCTGTTCTGCTGCGATGTGCTGAGACAGCAGGTTATCAGTGGTGACTCTGAAGCTTGCTGACATCTGACATGAATTCCTGGCATGCTGACTTTTTAAAAATCGATGGGGACAGACCTTAGAGTAACAGAAATTGCTGTGAAGTTTAACACTGCTGAAACTGTTCAGGCTTGATTGGCTGGTGAACATGGAAGGTCAGAAAGAGGAGCACTGGATCCTCATCAGTAGGAACAGAAGCAGATTATTATAGAAAAAAAATCACCCTGAAGTTTCATAGCTTACTGTTCCTGTGAAATAGCCGAGATCAGGAGATGCATAATGTGCAGCAGACCTCTTCTTTATTAATACAACCTTAAGCTAAAGATGAAAAATGTATATTGGCATACAGAAAGGCTCAATGGAGTGTTATAAAGCCATTGCTTGACCTCCATTTTTGATAATTTTAGAGTAGTTCCTAAAAACTTTTTTTAAAGGAAACACTTTAGCCATAGAAAGACTGTTGATGTTAATTAGACTTCATGCTTTGGAGTGGAGATGGGGAGGGAACTGTTATGCTCCAGGAGAAAAGTACCTATAAATTTAAATTTTGCTTAAAACATGGATGTTTCTTCACCTTCTTAATAAAGCAAGTATCTCTTCAATCTAGACCTAATTACACCCTAAAAACTGCAAACCACCTGCCTACAGAACTGATGAAGCACAATTCCTCATTCATCTTGATCATTTATACATGCAAAAAGTCTTACATAGATAGAAACACCTGTTGAGTCAACAGAAATATAAAAGTCAGCAAAACTCTTTGTAAGGCTTTGAGAAATTTTTTTAAAACAATTACATTGCTACTTTTCTTTCTAAACACAAATAGGAATGGAAACTGTGCGACAGAAATTGCTGACAGAAGAGGGTGAAACATTTTCATCACTATTTTTCAAAAAGATCTTGCACTTATAGGTTAAAAAAAGGCCTCAGGCTTTAGAACACAAATAGTATAGTAATCATATTAATACATTTTATTGAAACTTAATAAAAGGACATTGTCAAGTGCTTTTATGCAGTTTCTCATGTAGGTGTTTCACTCTCCATTGATTGTATAATAACCTCTTAACAGTTTGAAAAGAACGTCTCTCTGTTTTCCTTGTTGGTAAACATAGTTTCTGCAGTTATGGACCATGAGCCAGGATGGTAACGGACTTCTAAATTCAGGAGCACTCAAAAAATGTATCAGTGGTAACAACTAAAGTCACAAATCATTCGCTTATGCTCCTTGAACTTCAGCCTGTGTCCTCACATGTTTGTGCTGGTGTACTAACATTATTTATTTCACTTATCTCCTCAGTTAAAGTAATATTTTTTCATATATTGCATAGTGTGCCATGTCTGCATGGCATTGGACATTCTGCATTGATTACTGGCACCATGGCATGCAAGATGCCCATTTTGGCAGGGAGCAGGGGTTCAGGGTGCCACAACCCAACTCTTCCTTGTGCTTGAGCAGGAAGAAGAGAAGGACTCTCCAAGAGCCATGTGCTTGGAAGTTCTCCAGCAGCTCTTTCATAAAAAGCAGACCTGTTGCCAGTTGTTGGGTGCACATTTCTCTCCCCCATAAAAGGACTTCCCCTCTGTGTGGACTCTCTCCTTTACCTGTCTCACTGCCTTCCAGCTCCTGCAGGGTTCTGCCCTTCACAGGCTGATCTCTTGGGGAACAATCTACTACTGCTCTTCCCTAAAATGTGTCAGAAAAAAAGGCACCACATACACCCCATTAGAGGAGGGGCTCTGGAGAGGCCTTTCTGATCTCTTTGGAGAGTGAGGCTTCTTATTATGGATGGCCCAGGAGACCAATGTGCTCCTCAAACCTTGAGCAAAGCATCTCTGTGCTCCTTGTCATGTAAAACTCCATGGCCACCATGGAATACCTGCACAATGACACTGCCAGCTGCACCCACAATGGTTATTCCACTCTCTNCTTGTCATGTAAAACTCCATGGCCTGCACAATGACGCTGCCAGCTGCACCCACAATGGTAATTCCACTCCCAGCAAATTCTCTTCATCCCTTCCATGCATTTGCTATTTAACTGCCTGATGATTGGAGATTCAGTGTGCTGAAATTACCTTATCCCTAGCAGGGAGGAGCCCCATTTATTTACTATTAGAGAATTTTTATTTGAACATTGTTTTGTTCAATACCATTAAGCTAAAGCATTTAAAAGGGAAACCAACAAAAGCACATAGAAATGGAAAGCTAATGATTTGCCACACAGAAGAGAGGTCTTTGAGTGATTTCTAAACTTAGGGGAAAGCAACTTTCCCCTTTGAAGTATAACAAAATTTTCAGGTCAATCCATCCAACTCAGGTTTGCACAAAGTCACTCCTGTTGCAGTTCACCTCTTACCCCAGTGATTCCTCAGAGCTGTGGGAGGAAAGCAAGGAAAGTTTTCTGTAGATCCTAAAACTAAAGATTTCAAAAGCCTGAAGCTGTTCAGTGGGCACACTATTAATTGCCAGCTGACCACTTGGTGATAACCATTTTTTAAGGTATCTGTACACAACTTATTTCAGGGTTTTTTTTTTAGACTACCAGATTCTAGAAGGTTTTGGATAAAATATATCAAGAATATGAAAAAATGCCAGGCAGCAAAAATAAAAATCAAAGCAAATGTGACTGAGCACAACAATAATAAAGATTGTATATTGCATGGTGGGGGGTCAGAGTATATGATATCCCGGGGAATTAATATCTTCCTAGATTTTTTTTTAGAAAAACAAGCTGTCCCTTTTGAATAGAACATTCAATACATTCCCTGCAAAATTTGTGGGATATGTCCTGCATCTCCTCTGTGTCTGCAGAGCCTCTTGATTCCTCCTTGGCTGTTTTTATGGTTGAATCCCTAGTGCCAGATGCTTCAACTAATCAGAGCATTACTTCCTAGCGTGCCTATTTCTGGAAATCAGAACAATTCTCTGCCTCTAAAATGCCAAGCTCCTCTCACAGATGTCATGCCCCCTACTAAAACAAACAGATATTTATGGCAGACATCACTGAAATGTAGCACAACAAAAACCAGAAATATTTTAAAACATGATTTAAAACTAAAATTCATTTTGGGAAGACAAAGCCACACAGTGTGTCCTTTTTTTTTTTAAGACGGTAGATACCAGGCATAATACAGATTTTTGGTTCTGTGCTGTTGACAGCATTTAAGAAAACAAAAAACTCAGGAAACCAAGAAATTCTTTAGGTTTGAAATTCTGGGAAACCCACCAGATGGATGCCTTAGTGTGTGAGAGAAATATTCTGCCTATAAATGTCATCATTTGAGAGTTGTCTCAAATTGAAAGTTTAGAAGCAATTGAATCCCTCTGCTACCCTCTCCCAATATATGCCTCTAAAAAATCCCCAAGGATTTATCAGTCCCCATGATTTCAAGGACAGTGGATTATTTCAAGAGTGGTGAATGCCTAGAGGCATAAACTCTTTTATTGTCACGTGACTTATAATATATGGGCAATGAATAAACACAGAGAAGATCTGGATCGAGCAAGAGCAGATTCCCTTACACAAGAAAGGCCAATATTCACTAAGAATGTGAGAGGGTGAGATTCTCAGCTAGCAACAATAAATTTGAAAGTGAGAGAAGTGTAGGAGCAGTCTTAGTCCAGAGTCACAGGCACAGCTTGGTTGCTGTGTAACCTTAGGCTGCTGTTTTAGAAGTGTACATGGCAAAGGATGCAATATTCCTTGCCCTGACAAAGGTGCAAACCTTAAAACTCTTCAGCTCAGCTCCCAGAAGATTTCTCAAAAATCAGTCAGAGCAGCCAATGCCCAAGTTTCAGGGCAGGCTGGATGCTGATAGCAGCTCCAGAGGTACTGCAAGGAGCACAGGGTCAACAGGGAGAGCGAATATGCCTCAAACAAGACATCAGGAACATCCAGGATTGTGCTGGAGGCCTTCCCAGTCCCCAGAGCACTTTGCAATCAGGAGTGAGACAAGGCAGTTTAAAGATACATAACCTTCTCTTCCACTGGGCTTTCAGCACAGGACAGAGCCAGGCCTGTTCAGCTCAGAATTCAGTGTTTAATTCATGTCTCCCTCCAGACAAACAGTTACTTTAGAAAGCCATTCTTGCAGCTTCTAAATAGATTTAAAGGAACCTAGACCATAAAGTCTGAAAATTAATAAGTGAGTTCAGGTAAAATCACTTTTTTAGCAGTTAAACCTGAGCAAGGAGGTAAAATTTAATGTGCACCTATTATATTAAAACTTCATTGGCTTATTGTACTCAGATATCCCTCACTCTCTTTGACTTGGTTACATAATAATCATTCCACTGTTACCTAATACAAATAGGCAATGGATGTATGTTTATAATCCAGGCTCTTTCTCCAGGTATTCTCTAAAGTGAACAACGCCTCAGAGCACAGTAAGACCCTTGATTTTCATTTCAGAGAGCCAAAGTTCTATATTTAGATTTAATAGTAGTTAATTATTACAGATAACAATGCAGCTTTTTTACTTTAATAGGCAAAAAAAAAAAAAAAATTAAAATTCAATTACCCAGAAAATGACAATTGAGATGGCAGGTTGTTGTGGTTTAACCTGACTGAAGCCACTTTTAGGCTGAGCATCCGTGGCTGGTTGGATGCAGCACATCCTCCAGCCCAGCCCACCAAGATCCCAGCACTGAAGCTGTGTCAGAGAGCAGGATGAGAGCCTGAGACTCTGCTCCTACTCACTGTTTTCTAAAGGCTCTCTGTACTTCAGCTCCCCATCTGTGAGGCAGGATAATACAGTGAGGAGATCTAGGGAGTTCAGTTACTGTGGAAAACATGAGAACAGAAATATCATCAGAAACACTGAGGACAACCTCTGATCTCAGAAACCCAGGGACCTGCTGTCCACGAGTGCTGAGGATTGTGTTAAGAGAAACCACTCTCTAAAAGAATGCAGGAAAGCACTGTCCTTTACTGGCCCTTTTGATTTTATCACCTGTTACAGCACCAAGTGCTCCTTTCAAAATTTGTGAGACTTGAAATATTATGGCCACACAACACTAGACTAAGAAAATTACCTTTTACCTTTTTTTTTTTTTTCTTTCCAGGTAGGCAGGGTATCAGGAGCAAAAAGTATCACATTTGTGAAATCCTTATCAACATTAATTCTGAGGACAGAGATACTTCAAGGAAAAGGTATTTGTCTTTGCTGATTTGTTTTGTTTTTGACACGGCTTCATTCTCTTTGAAGCTGATTTTAGGTATTCAATACACCAAACTTCAGCCTGCCGTCTTTTCAAGACTCTAATTCTGCTAGTGACTTGGAAAAAATAAAAAGAGTTCCCACTAGTTTCTATTAAGAGCCCAGACTAGAAGGAACAAAGACTAAGAATTAAAGCAATGATAATATTAGGTTTTGCTTTATGCCTTTTCACTTACAAGCACTAGGTTTTTTATGAGACTATTCAAGGATATGTAAGAACAATCTTTTTTTAGGTCTGTCTAATGCAATACCTATCTCTACAGGACTGCAATGTGAATTATGTGAAAAAGTTACCAAACCTGCAGTTGTGCAGTCAGCCTTCTTCAGGATTTATGTAAAAGCAGTGACATTTCTCTATGGACATTTTTGAAGACTGCTCATTTGCAGAGAAAACTTGTTTGTGGATCAGAATTCTGCTGTGCCAAGCACAGAGCAGAAGACAGCCAGCATCCCACCAGCCCAAAGACAGGCTGTGTTCCCCCTGGACCAGCGCTGCTCGTCCTGAAACATATCTCAAATAGAGGACTGGCTATCTGGAACTGCACAAAGTGAAGACAGAAAACACAGATGCAGTTTAAAAAAAAAATAAAAATGCAGTGGAAGAAGCCCAGACACAGGTTCAGACTTTGTTGTGAGAATGTGAAAGAACTTGACAGGAGTTTTGGACAAAGCACTGCCTGGAAAGGTGTTCAGCTGTGGATAGTCAGGACACAAACCTCTGAGCAGTTTTCATCAATAAACAAGTTAGCTATAAATTAATTGGGTGCAACCTGGATAGTTTTCAGATTTTCCACCAAGGCAAAGGAACTCAGAAGACCTCGTGATTCATCTTAAATTTGAGGACAAAACATTTCAAACAAATCAGACCTGGACAAAAACACAATCAGTCCATCTCAAGAGCTGCATAACGCAGAGCTGCTGTCTTTTAAGAAGATGTTTTCATTTAAATATATATACATACATATATATATGTATATATGGCTATAAATATGGTGAAACAAACACTGTCATCCCAATGGGACCACTGGCAATGCAGAAGTATCAGTATGTTCATGAGGGATGCCACTTCCAAAGAGCTGGTCTCCATAAGCACAATGCTTGTTATTTTATTAACATTTTGAAGACTTAAAGGCACATCACAAGACCATATACTCATATGAGAAAGATGCTTCTGTTTCTAACTTAAAATCAAATGATTCACCTGATAGATCTCCAAGCCTTTTACAGCACTGAAATTCAGTTCTCTTAATGAGAATCAGTAATTGCAGATTCAAAGACTGCCCAAACCAGTCAGCAGGAGATAATATGTAATATGTAACCACAGGAAAAGCAAACTGGAAAAAGAAAGACCACTGGCTTTCATAAATCATTTTTTGACAGGAAGGTTATTTATCATGGGAAATAAGCTTAATCAATAATAGAGTGAAACAACCTTAATAAAAAAAGGGACTCAAGCTCTGTTCTGTTAGAGCATTATAATTAATGTGGGTAGGGGGAGAGAGAAGAGGCAGAAAGAATTGTTACAGAGAATTGTTATTATCCTGACAAATGGATCCTGGATTGTTTCTAAAAGTTCATTTTCATCTAGCAGCTTTGAATGAGAAAGGATCAAGGATTGCATTCTGTTTTCTTAGAAGTAATGAGAAATTTTGAGGGAGGTGTCCAATGATGGAAGGGTTATTCAAGGGATGAATATATTTTTATTTGATCTCAAGGGAATGATGCAACCAATTGTGACTATATTAAAATCAGCTTCCTTAAAAGATGTGGGAAGACCATGGTTTTCTCAATTTATTTTTATATACAAACCAAGTGTTAGTTTTTCCAAAAGTCATATTTTTTTTCTGGGTTGATTTTACAAATGTGAGAGAAAAGAAAAAGCACTCTAGAGAAATTTCAGAAGCTAGATGAAAATAAATTTTTTCATCTACATTAAAACATAAACACTTTTTTGTAATTGTTTGGTTCAGTCACTTTTCATTTATCTTTCTAACTATTTTTACAGATAGATGATAATTCCATCAGATTTTGAAAACAGTTGGGAAATTTTCTGAAAAATATCGCACAACTTCCTCTGCAAAAGGAGAAACCTATACATATGTACAAAATCTGTACAGCATTCACAGGCATCCCAAAGGGAATATAGATCCCAACCATAAAACATTTTTCTCAATCCACGTGGCCATATCATCAACATAAAGGAATAGTGTTCTTAACGCTTAATAAAAAAAAATTAACTTAATTAAAAAAATCAACACAAAATTTCTATTTGAAGCAAAATCAAAAAGTGAAAGAAATACCACTCCCTAAAGGAAATTAACAAAGAAGTTGCAATTTTCTCTGGAGGATACACATTAACTCCAAAAATACATTCACAGGGAGAAAGAAAGTACATGTAAAGGTAAAAGTGATGAAAATGGGAATGGAGGGATGGATGACAAATTTGCTGGACTGACTCATTCTGTATTTCAGTTAAGATGTCCAAAATTCCTGGAACCTGGAGGCAACTGTCTACAAAAAAAAACCCCAACAGCCCAAAGGTTTTAATAATGTAATAATCAATGTAATGATTAGCATGCCTAGCCTAAAGCTTTTGAATTTCAGGAGAGTGGCTCTTTTGCCTCTACAGCAGACTCTTTGTTCCTGTTCCCAAAGCCCTTCCAGGCTCCACTCAGTATTCTACTGACCATTCACACACAACCTACAGACAAGCCACAGGTTAGGAAAAGCAGGGCAGCAAAATAATGCTTATCCAGAAGATTTGAAAGGCACTTAAAGTGTTTCCAGACCATTTGTGAAGGAAGAGAAGAAGACTGAGGTATCTTCCCTGTTACAAATTATTCAGCAGCTCAGAAATTTGCTTGTTTTTAGAAGGCAGTTGTTGAAAACAGAATTTTTTATGATTTATTGTGAAATTCTTTACTTTTTATTTTATCTCATGACAAAAAAAAAATAAAATCAGATCTTATTTTGCTTCATTCTACCAGGATTAAACCGACAATGTTCCTGAGAACATTGAAGAAGCTGGACCAGGACCCCTATTCTCCAGGAACTCATTATTTCTCTACTCCCACTTTATGTCAATAAGGTATCTCAAAACTGAAGTAACTCACACATAAAGGGGCAGGAAGGAAGTATTAGTATTAGGTTTTTAAAGTGTTGTATCCTATGCTACATTTTTCTTCAGGTTCCGCTGGGAAGAGTTTCAATAACCCAAAGTACAGAACCAGCCCAGAATTCAGCTTCTCCATCCAGCATTGCCACCCAGCTGTAGCTTCTCATCTGAAATCAAATGCTCAGCATTTCTCCCTTCATCTTCTGTCTTAGTGCACAGCACCAGTGATGTAAAGCTGGGCCACTGTTAATTTAATTACATTGGAGAATGGAGAACGTTACTCCAGTGTTATTGATAGTCAGCAGCCCCTACTGATCCCCTCACCCATTCCCTCTGGAGAATGCACCACTTCAATCATGCACACTGCAGCACTGCAAATGTGCTTCCTGCTCTTTTTACAGCACCACACTGAGGTGTTTTCTCTCTGTCTCTTCCAGAAATGCATGGATTGCTCTCCTCGTAAACGTGGCCCACACAGAAGTGGAACACAGCTCTATATTGGTATGTACTTTTTTACAGAAGTCATTAGAGCTGCAGAAGAGGAATCCTTTTTCTGCTCGGAAAGACATGGCAATAGTGATTGACCATTTTTTTCCTGGCTTGCTTGCAATAAAAGATTTATTCATAATACATGTTTAGCGCTGCAGGTGGCATTGTTACTGTTCAAAGAACCCTACTCAGCACATAATGTGTTCGACACTTCATCTTCCTGAAAATGAATCTTGAAAACTTCTTGAATTATATATCTCCTCCTGCTTTTCAGTAGATCCATAATTTTCTTCAGAAGATGGATTGCGGATAGCAGCACTGATGAGAATTAAACTAGCAAGGTTCATGTTAAGAACATAGTCAGTAAATCAAAAATGGAAAGTAATGTCAGAGATTCAAAATTGTAGACTGGCAATATCCTGAGATGCTGCTAATAATGGAGTCTGGTAATGAAGTCATGAGGTTAAACACCAGCCTTTCATAGATACCTGCCTGTTCAAGTACCAGAAACCTGCACTCCCCTCCTAGGAACTGTGAAATCACCTTTGCTGTTTATATGGAGGAGAAGGACGCCTCAGTCAACTAATTCTAAAAGGAAGAGCTTTTATGCAGCAAAAGCCATAGAGCTGCTCCTTCCAAATGCCAATAAATAATGCAAATAACCACAAAGAGCTTTAGAAAGTTACCAAAGGGGATATTCTCCAGCATCACAAAGCTAAGTGTTCAACCAATGGAAAAAAAAATCCTTATCTTAAAAATTTTTTTTTTTTAAAATCCCCCTAAAAACTGCCACTCCAAAGCTATCATATTCACCTTTAAGAGTAATCATATTGATCCTGTTTACCTGAAATAATTCATTAGTGATACTTGGCACCCATATCAATTTACTGGATAAACATGTTCCTAACCTTTTCTGCAAAGCTGGTGAATAACTCTGCCAAAATAAGTTTCATATCAATCCCTCCAGCTATCGTTGTGAAGCAGATATTCTGCTTGAGTTGTTTCCTTATCATATCTGTAGGAAAGCAAATAGCTCCAAGAAAGGTAAAAAAGAGGATTCAGGTCCCATACATTTTATATTTCTGATTTCAGTTACATGTTTGCTCCCTTCCTTGTGTCATAAACTGTTTTACTTCTCTGTTCACAAATTGCTGAGGAGAGCCACACGTGGGGTAAATACTCGTTTCAATCATCAGGGATTTGGCTGTTAATGTTAATGGGAGCCTTGCAGCTCTGTCTCTGTGCATGCACAGACTCTCCACCTCTGTGCAGGGCTTTCAGGAGTGTCAGCTCAGCAAATTGATGGACTGTGTTCCCATCTCAGGGCATCTGTATCTATCTCTATGGGACTGACGTGCAGAAACCAACACGTGGCAGGATAAGACACCATCCTTAGTTTATGGAGGTAACCATGTTAGCTCATGAGATGCTCAACATTAGAAAGCTCACATCTGCATGCAGCAATTTTTCTTTTTTTGAAACGAGGTATTTTCACATGAATTTAGTCCTTGTGGAAACAGCCTGTGGAAACAGCTCTAAACATCCCATTTCTTGTTTACTTACAGAAGTGACACAGGGCAAATGGAAGCACCGTGACTGCTCTCCACAAAGTTCACCAAAACCTCTCAACCTTGGCCAGGAGAAGAGGGTAATTCAAACTTCATGTCAATAAAATCATCACAGGCTCACTGAAGTTTCCCAGTGCAATGGTGAATTCAGGGGCATATCAAATAGGGGCTGAATCAAATCCAGCGATTTTCCACTGCAAAAGAGGAAGAATTTAACAAACCAGAGCTTCAGTTGATATAAATCAGCACCATTCTGCTGAAGCTAATGCAGCTGCATTGATTCACAGACACTGAAGCCTTGGATTCTGGTCTCAGAAATATGATAGAAAGTTCCATTTGCTAATGTAAATGTGTATTGATGGTTTATCACGTAAATTTGTTCAGGAAAATGCATGAATCAGTGCTGCTTTTTTAGTAATGAATCACTATAACAGGTAGGAATAAGTTTTGAGCTTTTAAAGAACCCAATATATGTACTTCAGTCACGCAGTAATTCTGCAAGTATGCTCTTGCTTTGAAAAACACCTTTTTCCTTAGTGCCCCTCTCTTGATGCAAGCCCAGAAATTGCACCACCACTCCTATGACTGTAGACAACAAATTTAAAATACCCTTAATTGGAAGCTGAAAAAACTAAGCATGCTGCACAATGGCTGAGACACAAGACTTATGGTTGTTTACTGTAACACTAAGACAGTCCCATTAACAAGAATGATGGGAAACTGCATCCTGGCATTATTCTTAGCAAAAGACTTGACAAATATGTTTTGTAAATGAAGGAACTACAACAGAGAAAACATATAGTACACTTTTCCCCCCTTCTTCCCAGCGAAATGGTTGCATGTTTAATGCTTTATACATTATTCAAGGCTCCATTTTCCAGGGTTCATCAATACCCTAGTCTGCAGCAGCTAGAAGCTTGTAACAACTGACAAATGTAGACAAACATGCTGCTTAACCCAAGAACAGTGGGTCAGAGAACAAACAGGAAAATTTATTGTCTTTGCTATATTACTGTTGGAATGGGGAAGTAAATGAATACCATACGTTATAGCTTATCACTTACAGTATGAGTGTATCATGAACAGCCCAGCATGTCCTACTTAAATAATACTGATGGATAACATGCAGGCAGCTTTTGTTCACTGCTGAGGTTTTGTCTTGTCTACATGTTGTTTATACTTATACAGGGCTAGAGGAAGAGACAAAAGAATAGCAAGAGCCATGCTGGAGGCTCTTACAATCCCCTTCCTCCACGTAGCCATAATGAATCCAGGCTGTGCCTACCATGGAAGCTATTGCAGAGAAATATAGAAATCTTCTTGGGGTAGAAAGCAGATTCCACAATATATCCTTAGACCAGACATTATGTTATTTCCCAGCTGCACTTGTAAGCAGCTCTGCAGAGGACAAAGGAGAAAAAGGAGGGGAAAAAAGGTGGTGGCGGGGAGGAATATCAACCTGAGTTTTATTGCCTCTGCCTGCTGGAGAACTGTAGGGAGATTAGCAATAATTTTTATATTCAGCACTGTACCTCTGAAGGTGACTCAAGAACTTGTGTGAACTAGAATTCTAGTAGAGTATAAGCAAACCTCCAAACCTGTGCTGCTGTTTCTCAGCCTGTTGTTTGGCCAGACCATTCCAGCTGTGCAGGCCCAGTGCACCTCTGGATTTCGGCATTAACATCTGCAGCACAATTTCCCAGGTGTCTGGTGTGAGGGGATCACTGCCTGAGGATCTCATCCCACGCTGCCATCACACTATTTCAGACTTTATGTTGGCACTGTGTGAGTGGCAAATGGGGAGGAAAAGGCATAGCACACTCGAAAAATGGAATTCAGAGCCATTTGATATTCATCCTGCTGTTGTGCCACAAAAACTGCAGGGCAATATAGGATCATGCCCCACATGAAGGAAATAATTTAACAACATCAGAGATCCTTTTAAATTATGATTAAGCTTTTCTCTATTCAATGAAAAAAATAGAAATCAAACATACCCCCATTCCCCTCCACCCTCCAAAAAAGTAATTTTTCCTAAATAATCGAAGGTAGTTGTGACCGAAGGGTTAGATTTATAATTTTTGGTAATTTAAGTCACTTATATTAACCACAGGAATTAATTTGGTGTGACACCTTTGCAAGCAGGTTTTTACCAACAGAAAAAAGATATTCCCAGCCCAACATGAATTAAGGAGTGCTCGTCTACTCACAAAACTGTATCATTTTAATTAAGATTTTGCATTCACCACTTATTAATTTAAACCTGACCTATTTCTCAGTAAGGGAATTTAAACTAACAAGTCAGGTTCTAACAGATTGGAACTCCTTACACAAATCAGAGGGATTTTAATGAAGTAGCTTGATATTCCATCTGTATTTACTCTAGAATGATTTTGTGATGCACGACAAGCCTCCCATGAAAAGGATTTTAAAAAGGATCCCTTCTTCAAAAAGGAAACAAGACGGGATGGGTTCCAAATGGGACTCAGGTCTCTAGTCCTCAGTGGTCCAAATCTCATATTGTCCAAGATGAGCCTACTCAGCAAAATATCACATGGTGGTGATTCCTGTGTGTGAGTAAATCAGTTCTTTAACACCTGCTGCTCATTTTAAGTGGTTGATTTGTGCTTGGTATAAATGAAGAATGCAGATATTTACTCAGATACAGAAAAACAACCCCAAAAAACAAAGAAGCCCAGCAAAACCAAAATAATCCAGTCCTTGGAGCTTGTTTACTTGGTAAAGAGTTTTTTCTTTCCCACTACCTCTTCCCAGCATTGATATCCCAGAAATCTGTGGTTCCTTAAGGCTGCCACTTGCTTATGCAGACCACAGTAAAATTCAGGAGCTGTTCTGGGATGTACTCAACCTGGCTGAACATGGTTTTTCTTTTCAACATAAAAACTGAATAAGCAGGGCTGGCCAGCGGGGCTCTGTGGAATGCTATGAGGAAACTGAGGCTATTTGATGACCAGCATGGAGAACTGGAATTAGTGCTAAAAATCTTGGTTTGCTCTGCTGTAGACTGAGAATAGGAACAACCAAAACTGCTTCCTAATCTTTGGCTGATGATCCAACATCCACTGAATGAAAATCTCCAGAAGAGACTCTTAATCCAAAACCTGTTTCCCAAATTTTGGCAGATCTGTTTTGGCATCTTAAATATACTTCTCCATGAGATTTGTACACCTGGTGACTAACGTGGCATTTCTTTGCCTCCACTGCAGCTCTCTCAGTGCAGTGCTCGTTATTAGGCTGCCTATGACAAAACTCTAACACCAGATTTGCATTCCAGAAAGTCACCAGACAGCAATCCTGGGATATCACTGCTAATCAAGAGGCTGGTGACATCTGTAGCAGAGCAGATGGTGACGTTCCACAGGTCCTGCTGGCAGGGGCTCTCAGTTTTCAAGGCAGTTTTTGCAAATTTAGAAACTTTGATCTACAGTCTTTGCCATCCTCTAGCACTTGTGAAGATGACATAGACAACTAAGCACAAACAAGGACCTTCAAGCACAGAGGACATGGAATAATCCCTCCAAAATAACCAAGTGATAAACCCCACACCACGCCCTAACACATGACTCTGCTGTGTTTGTTGCATCTAGTTAAAGGTTATCAGATTTATCCCATCTCTGCTGTACTAAACCCACTGATGTCCCTCATCCTGCACGCACAACCCACGTACCCCAGGCCCCCAGCCAGCTGGAGAACCCTCCTCAGGACCCTGTCCAGTCTCTCAGAATCCTCTTAGAATCAAATCATGCTCTGGGTAGGGAGAGCAACACCACTGAAAAGGTTGGGACAACTTTCCTGAATCACACTCCAGGTGTGTCAAATATGTGGTTTGCAGCCAAATATGACTCTCCAGCTAACAATGGCAGACCTTGCAGGTTTACATTATCTTCAGGTATTAAATACTACTCATGTTTCCCCTGTGATGTGCAGCCACTCTCAGTGCACCTCATCTCTTTGCAAGTTCCAGCTAACTCAGTACTAAGAGCATCAAAATTGCAGTTTGAAAATAAATGAGCATCAATTTGGTTCAAAGAGCTGGCAAGCTTGACAATGGCCCAGGTAAATTTCCTTCTGCCCCTTATGACATTCTGATACTACCTCTGGCTTCTGCAATCCATTTGCCTCCTACTTGGAAGCATTTACTGAGAAATAACCTTGATCTTGACTTCTCACCGTTCCCCAGGCAAATTATTATGTTTTCTTACTGTTCCTTCACCCCATGGTATTTAACAATTTTGGTTTCTTGCCTGGGTTCATTCAAAGTTTCAAAGTGCAAAACAAAAATAACCCCAGAAATATTCAAGTAATGTAATAATTTTTCAAAGATGTCCTGTGTGGAACCCAGCTGCAGCAGGGTGGAGGAGGGAAAATTGAGAATGACATTAAACAGACAATGCTAAATGTAAAATAATAGTAAGGGTACAGCTTTGCTTTATACAGTAATTCCTGGTCATTGAAAAAACATGATTAATATACACGGTTAAACACATTTTCAATTTAGAAGTTTTGAGGCTCAGAAATATCTGCAACACATAACCTTGCACAGAGAAAGAACTAGGAGATTGAGAGCAGTGGGAGGTTCTGCTTTCTTGCTGAAATTCCTTTTTAAAGGAAAGTTCCTGCTCAGGATTGGGAGTCTGTTCCACATGGTGTTTGTACCAGACAAGTGCCATTCTTTTGTTCATTAGATATCCAAAAGAGAGATAGAAAATTTTGGCAGTATCACACACAACTGGACAGCAGGAAATCTCACACAATTTTTATGAAAAGGATGGCTATCTTAAAAAGTGGGTGAGGGAAATGACAGGTAGATGATGGACACCAAAACCCCTCACAGTATCTGCTTACCAGCCAAGAGGAAAGTAACAGCCAATCTCCTGTAGAACTGTAATGTTTCCTCTGATCCCATTCATCAAAGACAAGGGATATAAGGGGGGCAAAAGTCCTTAAAATGAAACTGGTTGTTGGCTGAAAACCACAGCCAGATTCAGACAGTCACTGTTCTGGAGACATTTAATAAAACACCAATTTCTCATTAAATGCTGTTTTAAAGTTAAGTTATTTAATTATTTTGGCTCTTACTAATTTATTTGCTGTGATGTATATCTGGACAGTTTCAGAAGTGGGGAAAAAAACAGAAGTATAACCATAAGTTGCTTGAAGTTATGATTCACTATATTTTTTGCCTCACTTTTTTATTGCACATAAGTGCAGCGTTACTGTTGCTCATAAAGAGATGTGAATCTGTCCCTACTATCACACCTAACTATGCCAGGGAAAATAACAGAACCTCTGTAACAGCAGCTGCAGTGACACTCCATTTTTTCAGTCTACCTAGTCCTGAGTCAGTTCAAGGGCTTCAATGAACAAAGCTAAAATCACTGAATTTTGCTCCACAGGATAACCTAGCCAGGTAACAACTTGAATCCATGTTCATTTACCCCTCCAGTTATCTATTAACAGAAGTGCCAGTTTTTGTTTCAAAAAGCAATGCTGCCTTCTCCTGCTTTTTCCTACCCTATCCAAAAGCCCACCAGATGTTTTGCCTCTGTTTCCTCCGGCTCTCCAATATTTCTGACAATTCTTCAGTGCTCTCACAGTCCCTCAAAACCACTCCTGTGGACCTGCAGCTTCCCTTACTTAATTCTGAAACCTTATCAGTCACACCAAGTACCCAAGGCTTGGGTTCTGCTAAAACACCCCCACCAAGGGGCAGCATATTCATATGTCCTGAGGTGAAGAAAGCACTGAAACATTGCCATGCTGCTCTCCCTCAGCCCCAGGAACCTCACAGGTGGTGACTCTGAAATGCAAGCCTTTGACCAATATTCACTTTAAAAAAATAAATTAATAAAGAGCATAAGTCACTAAATGATTTTTCAATAGAAGGCATTCTCTTGTGCCTTCAAATCGAATGAAATTCTTAAAAATAGAAAGCTGTAGCCTGATTTTATTATTTATCTGCCCTCATGAGCTCTCCAGGCAGTGCCCACTGCAGGTGCATTGTGAGCACATTGTGGCTGCCTGGTCTCCCCTTGATGAACCTTAGGCTGCTGCTGTCTCCAGACCCTGCTCAGAGCTCAAAGGAAAGACAACAGGAGATCTGGTTTAGATATGTGAACATCAATAATCAGAGGTCTGAGGGTTAAAAAACACTCATTACCCTTTTGGTCATGAGACTGCCAGTTTGATATCTGAAACTAATTTTTCTGGGGCCTTATCATACCTTTGCCATGGCTCCAGATGACATTATGCACTGATAAAAATAAACTTACCCTCGACTAAGGATGCCAGAGACAGCACAGGGCCTTTGGCTCTACAGAGTGTTGTTTGGCACTTACTTTGGTACTTTAACTGCTTGAACCTACCTGACTTTTCTGGTCCCAAAGCAGCAGCCATCTTTCATTTCCAAATATTCTGCTGCCTGTGCACACACACGGGCCCAGGGAGTCTGACAAACTCCAGGGGTCAGATCCAGATTTTGGTCATGACAGGGTAAATGAAGAAGGAACTCCATGGAATTATTGCACTGCCTGTTTGGGATTACTCTAAGCAACTCTAGAATAATCCAGCTCAAAAATGGTTTATTAAACATCAAAAGATCCCACAAAAAAGGAAAGATTATATGAGATGGCTTGGAAGCTGTGTAGAGCTAGCTATGGTCTAAGCACTGTGTGCACATGGCACACAGAAATGTTTACCTTCATCAGCAAGAATCCTATCCCCAGCTTTGATTAGCTTCACTGTTCTCTAAGTGACACATTCATTCTCCAAATTAATCATCTGCAAAGACAAGGGGCAGAACAGAAGCATTATTGGTCTGAGAGCTCTGCTGAAGGATATATGAAGGAACAAACTGGAAAATATTGTATTAGGAAAAAAAGAAAAAGGAAAATAAAATTAGATCAGAAAAAAAAAGTCCACTCCCAAAATCACAGGATAAACTCTTTATATCACAAGCTAAAATTCTACTCTTGCTTTTGACAGCTGCTGCTTTTATTATTAAAGGGTTTTTTTGAGAGTCTACATTTTGATGCTAACATATGAAAATATGTTGACTGGCACAGAGAAACAAACTCATAAATTTCAAATTTAAGTATCTGTTTTAATGTATTATTGTACTTTATTGGCAATGTTCCACCAGCAAATGCCTTTTCATTATTGTATCCCCTCTTTGCAATAAAGAAGAATGCTGTTGACTTGCTTCCATTTTGGGAAACATGAAATCATTGTTTCTTGCTAGCTGTGGGCAAGAAGTAGTTTTCAAACCATGCTAAAGTTGCAAAAGTGTGTTCACAAGAAATATATAGCGAGAAATATGTTAGTACCTTTCATAAATTTTCAATACAGGGATATAGCAAGATCATTTCCAAGCATAAACAGACCCAGCAAAGAAAATATATTATCTTAAATCAGGTATCATTCCCCAGTATGACAAAAGATGGGTTGTTTAACAGCATAAAATAAGCAGACTTCAGCCTAGTACAATAAACTGAGAAAGCTTTAATATTTTACATAAGTAGCCAACCATCTCTGGCTAAATCCTCTATCCCTAACTGAAACAAAAGGCACATTGGCTTCTGAGAAATCTTTGCCCGGCTGCGGGGAGGCTGTTGAATTAATTCAAAACTTTTTCAGTTGCTGGTAAAAAAAAATTGAAGGAGGAATCGATGCATTTATCCTAACCTTCATAAATGGAACATAGTTGTGAAGTCTGTGTGGGAGAAAGGCACCAGGAAGACCCAGCATGGCCTCAGAAACTTGTGTCACCCACACGGGTGGCAGCAGAGCTTGGGGCACACAGCAGGAGCTCACTCAGCAGCCAAGGGCAGCACCCCCTGCCCTTCCTTTCCTTTCTGTCCTTTCTCCAGTTGATAATGCACAGCCCTGCCTTGGGTTTCACTAAATGAACCAATAAATGGAAAAGCTCTGTGGAGAAACCCTGTCCTGCTGGGCAATAACATCATTAACACAGGTGAGCAAGTTCCCTGTCACTGACCAAACCCCACTGTCACACTGTTTGTGAGCCAGCCCCTTGTTCCAGCATGTCACACCTGCCCCGTGTCCTGTGGGCTGGCCAGAGTTTCTGGTGACTCACAACCTGCAGAAACCCACATTGGAGCAAAGACCAAGGACTGAATTCTGACACAAAATCAGCCTTCAATCAAAGCAATAAGCCAGGGCCCCCTGCCAAACAAGGTTTTACCTGGTGATGTGCAGTCCAGCAGTCAGTGTGCACACATCCTCAAACTCAGACATTTTCCTTGGAAGCTGAAAAATACAACATGAGCCTGCAATCAATGAGTTAGCAGTCTGACTGCTACAGATACTCAGTAAACAGGTGATTGAAACCCAGCAATTTCAGATATTTTTGCCCTCTTCCAGCTGATACTAAGATTCATGATGGAATTGCATTAATATTTCATATACAGGTCTAAGTTAAAACCTAGACTCCTTTATAGGTAATATTTGCATCATTTTAAAGGCAGTCCCTTTAATTTTTCATATGCAGTGGTTGGTATGAATAATTTAATTACATCCAAAGATCCACTATAAAACCCAATGATTTACTGACATATTGAACATTGATTGTAGAAGGTGGCACTGTCCTACTCTAAGCAACAACTGATAGTTTCAGTCTGCTCCCAGTGGGTCAACTGTACCATAAAGATCTTTGACACCACCTGGTGAGCCTCGAGGTTTGCTTACGACAGGCACCTAGGAGGGAATTTGCTTTTCCTGGGTGTTATACTTGCTCTGTGGTCAGGTAAAAGTCTACATTTTTAGGCTTGTAAATCAATGAAAGTTGAACAGATCCCTAAATTCAGATATAAATTAAGACATGTGGCTGTAGAGATGAACTGGTCCCCATTAGCTGTATTTATTCCTGCAACAGTCATTCTTTGGGGTTTTTAAGTATAAGACTTTGCCTGCTGCTCAGGTCCTGATCCAAAGTCTGTGAAAGTAATTGGAGGCATCCAATTGGCATGAGCAGATAGAAATATTGCCCATATAAAACACATCCCACATTACTTTTTTGACGCCTGCTTTGAAAATAGTTTCTCTTAACTCTCCATTAACACCATAGTCATGAATAATAGAATAAGACAGCTGTATCCAAAACAGGAATGAACTTTAGATTTAGATAAAATTTTTACAGGCAGGTATGTGTTCAAACACACATATAACATTCAGTAATAAATTTGGGTGTATAGCAAATATAATCTAAGTGCAGAAGAACTTTTTCCACAAGAATTAGAACCAACAAAGAATTAAGGTCTAAAAATACAGTCTTTTAAAAATCTGAGAGCAGTAGGCAAATTCTGAGCCAGTCTTAATGTATATGTCTTGATTTCAGCCATTTCAGAACCTAATCTTGTAATTCTAAGGAAATCTAGATAAAACATTCAATTTTGCAAAACACATTTTTGGCACACTTGTAAAGTTTCAATTTTATCTACGATCTCAATAACAAGTGTCTTTATAATGCCACCTGAAATCAAGAGAGATCCTTGGGGACCTAACAGAATGGTCATTTATTGCCTACTTTACACAAGAACCTTATCTGGGACTGCATGATCTGGGATTTCTAACAAGCATTGTGACAGTACCTACAGGAGATGCAGTATTTGAAAAATGGGTAAAATTATAATTTCAGTGTTGTCTCAGGAAGTAGATGAAGAGCAAATATCTTTGCTTGTAGCAACCACTGGCAGGCATTGAGGATGAAATGGAATCACACATATAAACATCAAGGACTAAGGGGAAGGATATTTGTTTAGGCACTGGGTTAGTGTGAAAGCTCTCCACTCCTTTCGCCCTTTTCAATTAGCAGATCCTGTCCTAGGTTGTGATCCTGAAAAAACCCCTGTAATTCCGTTCTGGGATCTCCCTTCTCTCCCTAGCCCAACATCTCATTAAACGATAGGAAACAATCGATACATCCACACATTTTTATGCAGCTCTTTTTCTTACTGACTGACTTTCCTTACTGACTTTCTGAGAAGCATACCTCCAGTCTGCCTCTGTGTTATTCATTAGCAAGAAGTAAAAGAAAAAGCCCTTGTTGTTATTCTTCTATTTGCATTCAATGTGAACATCAATATCATTGCTCAGAGCCATCATTAATTTTTTTTACTCTAGACTGCAATAAAAATCTAATTGCAGTACTACCATGCAAACACTTAAAAAAGCCTTCACATAGTCCTTACTCCCTAAGACCTCACAGTCCAAGCATGTAATGAAGCATAAATAACCAAGTCTTGATCAGAAGCAGCTCTGAATTGTAACTTCAGTGGAAATAGATAATGATGAACACATGGTAAGTACCTTAAGAAAATTTACATCTCCATCAAACATTAGCATGAGAGGCACAGCTGAAAAGACTTGGCTAAACTCACAACTCCTTGTGTTTGTTTGTAAGTCTGGAATGTAAAAAACCAATATGCCCTGACTTCTGAGGCATCCTTCATTTCTAAATGGAAGGTCCCATCACTTAACACTGTATCTGAAGGATGAAATTCCTGCTCCCCATTTGCTCTCAGTTACACTCATTACTCCTACCACTTCAAAAGTTTTCTGAATCCAGATTCAATCCTGATGACTTCAGCTCAATCATGATATTCCCTGCTATTAATTTTCCCAGTGTTTCCAAGAATCCCCATGTGACCACTGGTAAAAAGAGCAGCTGCTTGCTTACTTGAGACTCACTTGGAAATATGGTTCTGCTTAACAGTTAAGAAGTGATCCACTTGTTAGAGGCTGGAGCTGTGGATAGGCTTAGCTTGCCCGGTGGTCTTCTCTTCCTGAGAGAATCCTCCAGGCAAACCTTTTCTCCTCACAAACAAAGTAAAACACCCTGTCCTTCTTGGCTAGAATGTGTTATTTTCTGTCTGTGAGGGCTGAATGCACAATGACTTGCTTACATGGAAAAAAGGCTCAGAGAAGTTTGCACAAGTCTGTTCACTCAAAGGGTTTCACCTTGAACTAACATTGTCCACAGGAATTAAGATTACATATGTTTTTTTTCCTTTCTATGTCATTGTTACAAAGGAGGAAGATATGGTCACATTAAAGAATAAACAATTGAATCAACGCACAAAAATCCCACTTGAATTACAGTTGCAAAAAGCCAAATTTTCAGGGG
>VZTB01000823.1:0-51937 GCA_013397245.1 Thryothorus ludovicianus | reverse complement strand
CCAGCCCTGAGGGACCGACAGCAACTGAGCCGAGCTCCAGCCCCGGGAGAGACTTTCTGAATTTGGCATCTCTGCGGGGCACACTGAGGGTTTGTTGTTCAGTGCTGTTCATTTGTTGTACTGGGGAATGCTTTGACTGTTAAATAAAGAGGTTTTTTCTACTTATCTCCAAGGAAATCTTTTTCCCAACCCAATTAAAGGAGAGGTCGCTTGAGTTTGTTTTCTAGAGAAACCCCTTTGGAGGTTTTCTCCCAAATTTGTCCTAAACCAGCACAACCTTTTTGTATGGTTGGATTCTGTGTTGTCTGTTGTCTCCAGCATTTTGGTTTTTAACAGACAGATGAATGGGATGACTTTACTTGATTCACTGGCACAGTAAAGCACTGACTTCTTTAACAGCAATCATAAATGGTTTCGAGATATGAAACAAGTGTTGCAGCATGGTCCATTGAGCAGAATGGAGAGCAGTGCCTATCCCAGTGTCACTGCACATGATATATTTAATGATTGCTACCATATGTTTGGATCAAAAGTGCTTTCAGTCATCTATGACATGAGATTCCATCTTGTTTTTACTTTTTGAAAAAGCTACTAAGACAGTCATAATTTGATTTTCCATATTCAAAACTTTGAAATGCTCTTTTATACATCAAGTCCTTCTTAGCTCCTTTAATTTTCCTTTTAATATTTCTGTACAAATATATGATAATAATAAAGTGCAATGCTTAAGCATTAAAAAATGTTAATTATTTGCTGGAAAAGAACATTGAGTCTGCAACAATTTAAGTTTACTATAGCTATAAATGCATTACACCACCATTCTGCTTGCAGCTGTTCATGAAAGCAACAATATTCTACTGTCGTCCCCAATATCTTGAAACATTTTTCAAGAAGCAGCATTTAGAGCTGATAAAGAAAAATGGACTTTTGTTTACCAGAACATTTCAAAATTTTGGTTTCATTTGTTCACGGATGAAAGCCCGTATTTTTAAAATTCCTAGAAAAATAATTTTAATAAACTTTTACTTGTTTGGAGTGTTGCATTTGACTATGTGGCAACATTTTTAAAGAACATAATCCATTCTGAAAATGTTAAATACTTCAATACTGTATCAACCAGATATTTATCTAAATTAATAAATTGATTTGTGGAGGCATTACAATATCATGGTGTTTTCCTTGAGCAAATTGTTAGATTTTTTCTTTCTTTAATATCTTTATTGGGTTAATGTAGCTGAACAAACCCCAAAGTTTAGAATAGCAGTGAGATTTTGAATGTAACCTATGTCCACTAAGGAATATTAGGATAATTTCTCATCTGCAGGAAATACTATCTTGCCCAATATCCTGAGGGCTTCTTTTAGCATTTTCAGTAATTGATGAGAGGACAAGAGATTGGATATTTGATACAGCAGGAAAACTGGGTGAGAGTTTCACCCTGTATCCTTCCCAGAGAGATGTGTCTCCCAAGAGAGCACCTTCTAGGAGTACTGCTGCTTCCTTGGTTGAGAGGGGATTCCAGCAAGTGATTTCAGCTCAATAGTGATTTCAGCTCTATGCTGGAATCCCCAGGAACAAGAGAGAGAGAAAGAGAGAAAGAGAGAGGGGTGTGTATGGCAGTTCCCCAGAGCTGGCTTTGTTGTCAGCATCTCTGCAAAGGGAGCCAGGGACAGAAAGCTCCTGGGGTCAGAGGCTGGGGTTTTATAGGGACAGACAGGGGTGGGTACAGGCTATCTGCATGAAAGAAACAAGGTACAAGAGGGCGAGGGGCTCTCTTGCAGAGGGCTTATCTTCCTCTACAGATATTCAGAAAAAAATCTTTACCAAAAGGGCCACCCAGCAGTGGCACAGCTGCTCAAGGTCGTGTTGGAGTCTTCATTCCTAGAGACATGCAAAAATGCAGAAGTGACATTTGGGAACATGGTTTAGTGCTGGATTGATGGCTGGATTTAATGGTCTTAGAGGGCTTTTTCCACCTTAATAATCCTATGAATTAATTGAATAATTGAAAACTGACCAACAGAAAACAGTGTGGGGTAAAAATGTCTCACAGTGACCAAGAACTGACTAAGGGCTCTTCCTGTGCTGATCATCTCCTGGCCCCCTGTCCCTAAACCTTACTGAGTCCCGTCTGCTGTTGCTCCTGCACACTTGAGGCACAACCACAGAAATAATTGAACCATCTCCCTCTTCTGTTTCCATGTGCCTTGCAGAAGATCAGGGCTGCCAGAATCAACTACTGAACAATTTGGACTCCAAAGTATAAAAACAACCTTCAACAGCCTTACCACTGGGCAACAGAAGGTGCCTCTCTGAACCCCTGGAGAGATATTAAAAGTAGACTGACTTTACAGTTGCTCACAGAAATAGGAAACAACTTCAACAGAGCCCCTTAACACCCAGGACTGCATGGATTCCAAATCAAGCACCTTCCTCAGAGTTCTGTGTTCAATACAGGATATAATCCACATTCTTTTTTGAAACAGATGATCCAGTTTGAGTCCCCTCCTCTGAGCAGCCATTTTCAGACTATTTAATGACTTTTAGGAAAAACTCCCTCATTCCAAGTAAAGCAGATCACTTATTCCTGAATGATGGTTTCTGTTCCCAGATTATGTACTGTATCCTTAATTGTGCAGTTTGATAAAGGTAGTTGATATCCTCAGGATTTCTCTAACCTTTATTTTAGCACACTCCAGGATAGTAACACTCTAATCAATTATCGCATGCTGATGGCACATGGGGAGCCCTAAATCTCCTATTGACAGCTCATCAGGGCAGTCAGCACTTTTTTGTAATTTTCCATTTAAACAATTCCTTGGTACAAAGCCATCTCAAAGACTCTACACTGTTTGTTCACTGTCCCATGATCCTGACATGAAGGATACAGAATTTCATATAATTTTATGCCTTATTTATGTATCTTTAGCTTGCTTGGTGCAGAATTTTTAGGTGTTTTGACTTCACAAAGATACACAGATTCATTTTTAGACAAGAAAAATACTTGAAAAAAGATAAGGGGGAATAGCACTCATTTTTTATTCTCCTCTTTAGTATTTTTATATTCTCCATGTTCAGGGAACTGATGGAAAACACAATTTACTCCTTTAAAAGAATTTCATTTCCCATTTCATGGGATGCAACCTATAGCAGCAATTCATACACAGATATACTGCATGAATTCAGGCAAAAAATCCATTTCAGTGTCCAAATTAATTATATTTAAGCTTTCCGAATCATTAGATAGTACCTGTAAAACTGGTTACATGACTTCCTCTTGATCAATGCTAAGTTACAGCAAATGTCAAACGAATTAGTTAAAGAAAAAAAATTCAGCAGAATTTAAATTATCAAAACCGCAAGCAAGGCACATTAACATAAGAAAAATAGCTGTGAAAGTTCATTCCAAATGCTGAACAGCACTGTGCAGAACACAGATTTTTCCCTATGAAGAAAACCCATCTCTGTGTATCAAATATACTCAGAAATAACAAATGCTGTTGCATTGGATATTTATTACAAAGTACTGTATAGAGAAAGAAAAGAAAGGTGAAGCCTTTTATTAGCTAAGATTCACTTTCCATGCAACTGTAGAGCTGTGACATTTGCAACAAAGCGTAAGAACACAATAAATGTGATATACTGAGAGAGCTTTCAGACATACCTTTTCTATCCTTGAACTCTAAACAAGGATTTCTGCCTCCCTCTCTCCCATTATAGAAACCCGCTAAGTATTAAAATACAGCAATTTCAGATGGATTTAGATCATTGTGCAACTATGAATTGGTATTCTTTGGAAACAGCTATACTTATTTCAGAGTGAGGAATGTGAACTATCAATCCAGAGAATCTGCTGAACCTTGTGTAAAGGTCAGTCGGTCCTGTTGTAAATGCAAACATTCTACATGGTACCTAAGTTCCCTTTTCACAACTGAAAACATGACCTTGGGCAAACAAGGAAGTTTCATTAAGGAAGAAAGGGAAGGAACTCTTACAAAGAGAGTAAGTGCTCTTTAAGGCAGAAAAAATAATTTTCAAAATCATACAAATGCTGAATCCTTATCTCCTTATGTCTAATGAGGTCTATAAACAGTCAAACTTCTGAGGTCAAAATGGTAGCTTCTTAAAATAGCTCCTCCACATTTGATTTTTCATATAGAGAGACTTAAAGTGAATAAGATCTTGATTTCAGAATAGTCAGTAACCACGAGTGAAAGAAATAAGGTGTAAATTGTACCAAGAGAGAAAAATTGACCCAAATAAAAAAAATCACCTGACATGCCAGTTGAGGATTTTGGAACAGATTGGCTCTGTTTGTTTTCATACATCCAAAGCTACAAATTGCAGTCACTTCTGTAAAACTAGACATTTGAAAAGTCTCTTCTGTTCTTCTGGTGTATTTGTAGCACTTTTAGCTGCTTCTGGTGCACAAAAAGATAAAAGAAGTAAGGGGACATTTACAGACTGGGGCCAGCTCAGTGCATCCCATAAATTCACTGCTGTCCATAATTCTGATTAGTGAGGACATATCCCAGTTTAATACTGGGCAATTCCATTCACAGTAGACTTCCAGGGTGATCATGTCTGAGCTCCTACTCAACGACTCTGCTATTATGGGTAAAATACCTTGGAGAAAGAGCAGTCCCAGTGATCCCACACAGTCAGGCTGTAAAGCCTGTGGGAACAGAACTGCCACATTAGCACTGGCTACAGCTGGTGCCAACATCACTCTACAAACTTTATTTAAATCTCTAAAATATTCCCAACCATTCTAAATATCCTTGCTACTCAGATATAAAAAAATAACTTTTCTGAGAGCTCTGAACATAATTTTAAGAGTTTGCCCAACTCTTAATCTTAAGATCTTCTGTCTTAATCACCATATAGTATTTTCCGCCTGAAAACAGCTGTGTCAAATCTTTTGAACAAAACACAGAAATTGTTGCTAACTTTTTCACTATCAGGCATTTATGTTTTACCTTAAAAATGCTACCTACAATTATTTACACAACACTATCTGACACAAACAAGATGCTACCTGTGGAGCATACGTTTTATCATGTGAAAATCCATTACAGCAATTTTTCAGAGAACAGTTTAAATATACTGTTCCCAAGGTAAGCTTCTTTGCTGTAACATAAATATGAGTTTGTAAAAGCTCCTAAGCAATGATTTACTGCCTTGCAAGGTTGGCTTGGTACACAGTTGTGCAGTAGTTCCAGCTGAAACACATTTAATTCCAAACCTACATGATGACATTATCAATGAGCTTTGTCCTTAACTCACGACCTCAACTTCTGAAGACAAGCTTGCCAAATTCCTGCTACATACTCAGCTGATTGGAAGGAAAAGTAACGCGGTGTTGGGGGTTGAGCTGCTTTCTTATAGAATTTTTTTCCCAGAAGTTGCTGGGAAGCTGATTGCTGGATGCTTGTGGGTACTCAAGGGCGCTTGGGAAAGAAAAAGGAAGTAGCTGAGTCAGGGAGAGGGGGGCACTGGACTACACTTCTCTCTGGGGGAGTTTTTGCTCTCAGAGGGAACAGTCAGAGTTCAGTTTTTGACTGTGGGGAGATCTCACTGGACCTCACCTGGAGTGACCTTCATGTGTCCCCCAGAAATTCAGACCCTGGTCAGTCCCTGTCCTGCCAGGAGCTGCTGCCCCATTGCCCTGCACCTGCTGCTGCCACAGTTTTGCTCTGGGTTTCTCCACTCTGTTTCTCCTGCCTGCCAGGACGTTCTCTACAGCTCCAGATACTGTGCTCTGAATACATCTCATCCCTCAGGACTCCGGCTCCCTCCAGCCAAAGAGGAAAACATCACAGAAAAACTGTGACTGCTTCCTAGTTCTGTTTGTTGTTAATGCTATAGTTATTGTTGTTATTTTATCTTGTTAGACACACTGGTAAAGAACTGTTACTCTTACCCTCGCATCTTTGCCTGAGAGCCCCTTAATTTCAAAATTATAACAATTCAGAGAGAAGAGGTTTGTATTCCCCATTCCAAGAGAGAATCCTAATTTTCCCTAGCAGACACTTGTCTCTCAAACTAAGACACATGGAAAAAAGAAACATCTAGGCATATATACTGACAAGGTACTAACGAAAGCAACATGGGTTCTGAACTGAGACATCTACAAGCTGTTCATCAGTTATGAGCAGGAAATCTCAATCAGCTTCTGGTGGTATTTTGGAAAAGAAATGGGGAAGGAAGGGACATAAGGAAGTGCATGTTAAAAAGCAGAGAGGCAAACAAAGACAGTTTTTAAAGATGCTGTGGAATTTAACTATGATTTCGCAGTTTCTGAAGCTCAGCAGTATGGGCTACTTTGCCAGGAGAAGAAGGAAAGAGCCCTGTCTCAGAGGGTCAGCACAGACAACCTGCACACAGCTCCCTCAGGCAGAGGACAGCTCTCTGCTCCTTGATTCATTCCCCAGGCCCTTCCCTGCAGCACATCAGTAGCTCTCTCAGTGGTCACTGAGCCAGGAGATGTACCAGTAAAGTACCAGTAAAGTACATGTTTTCATGTTTTCACCATTTTTTGTTTAGCAAAAGAAGGAAACTGTGTTCACAGAGATGTCTGTTCCAGATTAGTGCCATAAATAAGAATAAAAGTTTGTTCCTTTTCTTTCTGGTCTGCAGGAAGCTGAATTGATAGAATACATTTGGTGAGTTTCTCTGCAGAAATCACAACATGAGCAAACGCACCAGTTCTTTGAAAACTGCAACCACCTTTGATGGTGGAAGCAGTAAATAACAAAGAATTCCCAGTCCCCTAATTAACATGAGAAATGTTTGCCTTTTTTCAGATATGCTATTGCAATGTGACTCACAAAATCAAGAGAGGAAGACTGAATGGTTGAATATTCTGACAGTTTAATAGGAATTTATTACGAGAAAGTACTGCTGCATCATCCAGAGAATTCATCACAGACTGAAAACATGAAAGTGCCCAAGTTCTGAGTGTATTTTGTGATCAGTTAACTTCTTTATTTCTTTTCCTTCTGCAAATAAAAATAATACTTATAGCAGCTACTTTCAACGCAGATTAACCTGTATATTTGTCTATGAATTTTGCAGGACTGTGTTCACACAAACAAAAACACTCCTTATGTAGCCAGGGGTTCCTCAGCAACATCAGGTAAGTTCTGCACAACACTTTTATGTGAATACATATTATTAAAGACTGACCACTGTAAGTGACTAAAAGCTTCACAACAACAACAAAAAAAAATCTATACCATCTATTTAATAATATAACCTCATAGGGATAGAGAAATTTTATCTTGAGGCAAAAACATAGGTTTGCTTGGGTTTTTTTAAATTATAAGAAACTGTATTCCTAGACCAATTCTGAGACTGAAACATTCTATCTTTTTGATCACTAGAAATAACAGTCTTAGCAACAATATCAGATGAACAAAAGTAAAGTAAATGTTAACAACGTTCTGACTTGCAGATTTTTTTTTAAATTCTAACCTACTACTCTTAGCACTGTGGAGGAAGGACAGTCCATGCAGCAGTGCCTCTGTATTTTGCCACTGTAGTAATTTCTCAACTGAACAAAATAATATCTCTGAAATGCATCTTAAAACCTCACTGCAAAACACAAGGGTGATGACAGAGGAGTATTACTGACACAGGAGGAGATACCCTTCAGATCCCCAGGATGTTGAACCTGGGCTCCAAATCATGGCCACTAGTCAATTAATTTTGTCTCCACCAACACACAAAAATACCCCAAGCAAACAACTCAAACTGTTCTATTTTATACCTAAGATATGTTTTGATCCTATCTGTAATTCTTTAAATCTGCCTGGTATTTCCCCTCTTTCTTATGAGTGATGGGATGGCAAAAACTTCTCCTCTAATTAATTGCTTATAATAATCTTTCCCACAGGCAGAACTGAGAGCAAAGCCCAGTTTTAAACTCTGAAGAATATTAAGGATGTCCAAACAGGATCACTCAACTCATCAACCACTCAGGCCCAAACAGCATTAGGGAAGTGCATTCTGTTAATTTGGTAAATCAGCTTGAGCTGCAGGACACAGAATTCACAATACTGAGCCACTGGCATTAAAGTGATAAAAGAGTTAAAGGCTAGCATGGCAGAAAGAGGGAAAGCAAAGCTTATAAACCTCATTTAATGGATAAAAGAAAACCATCTTTAACATTCCAGTTCTCTTTGCTTCATTGTATTGATTTTAAAAAACCAAAATTTTAACTTGAGGTCTCTGATGATATAAATAAATACTGAGCTCTAAAAACATTTTCAGGAAAAAGCTTCTATGTGTGAGAGAAGTAAGATATCCTAAGTTTGACAAATGCTTTGTCATTAAGTAAAAGTTACTGGAATTCTGGAATTTTTCATTTGGATAGGCTTCTTCATTGTTTTACCAGCTGATTTGCTATGAGGATTAAATTCCAGGGCAACTTCTAAGAAAATTTCAAATTAATCATTTTTAAATCAAAAACCTCAACAATCTACTTTTTCCCCCCCCTCCCCTGGGTTATGCAGGTATTCTGACATTTCTTTAAATTTCATAAAGCTCACAGACATCATTTTCAACCAAACTGCAGTTATATCTCCTTCCTCACTGTAACCACAGAGGTTCACTGCTGCCTTACCACTGTTTGTATTACAATTTTTAAGTACCTCCATGTTGTTATTTTCAAATTTTTTCTTGTTTTTCTCTTTCACCTATACATAAACTCACATCCCATTAAAATAAATGAAGTCAGGCAGTTCAGCCACCAAAGGCAGGACCATCAGGCTTCAGCAGGGTCAAAATTTTACCCAATGTGCTTGTTAAGTGAATTTCCAAACAGGAATTGACTCATACAGGTTAAATGCATATTTAAACATTTTCTGAAGAGGGACCATTAAACAGGAAAGGAAGGAGTACAGTAAGCTTTCAAAATTACAGTCTATCAAGTTCTCTCATCCTAATAATGCATATAAAATTATACAAAATAATAAAATATAAATAAAAATAGGCCATCCTCAGAAACACCTCAGAATTAATATGTATGATATTTAACAATTTGTTTTAAGCAGAAAAGAAAAGGAGTTTGATTTAAACATGGAGGGCCCCCTTTGCAAATCAGTCCTGCTCCCCAAAGCAGCTGACAAGTGATGCTGCATCCTGGAAGGGCTGGGACAGCAAAAACCCATCACGGGAACGGGACTGATAGAAAAATCCACCCAAGCTGCCCTGACCTTAGGGATGAAGCACCCAGGGGCAACACCAGGGAAAAGCATTTTGTCTGGGTCTCATGAGTTCCAAAATGCTTTTTTGAGGAGTAACCATCACATCTGGAGAGAAATCTGTTTTCCTCATCACAGAGAACAGAGGGCAGCATACAACTTTCATCTCAATAAAATCAATCCCATTTATCACATGCACCACCCCTCAGTATTTCAGCTCAGAACCTTTTCAGTATGTGAACCCAAGACGTTTCTCACAACACTTAAAACATAAGTTTATCTCTACTGTATGATAAAAATGATGTCACAAACAGATTTTAACTCATCCTTGTGTATATAAAGGTATAAGGTGATTACGGATTAGTTTGCTAGATACTGTCCAAGTGTGAGAGATTATTGTTGATGACCATTTTCACATTTCAAATGATTCACAATTTAAAATTACCTACATGAATCTTCCCTTAAAAATTTCAGCATCAAGCTAGCCTACTTTAAACCTTTTCACTAAATAAGAACTATCTTCCTATATTTTAGGGCTAGTAACTAGAACATTATTTTTCCTGGTCAGAAAGATAAGGTCTTCTGCATTTCTCACTTTCCCAAGCTTGCCTTGCTACATTTCCACACTTTATTGCTATGTAATGTTCTTCTAGGAGGAAATGCTCAGATTGCTTAAAGGCTTTGAACTTAGTACACTTTCTTCCCTCTTTAGTGGTAAATAAATACATACCAGGGTGGCAGCTGTTAAAGGAGGTGCCAGGTACATAAATCAAACAGAGCCTAGAGGGGAAAAAGCCTCAAATGATAAATAATTACCAATTCTACAGATCTTGATCACTGCAGAAGTAATGGCTGAGTTAAAAAGATCCGGATTAAGGCAGAGCACCTGAGCACCACTGGAACTGCAGGACTCACCCTTCTGCTCAGTGGAGACAAACCAGGTGCCTGAACTGCCCTGGGAACCCTTGGCCATCAGGGACCCACTTTGATCAGCTGGGTGCTTTAGCAAAGGTCTGGGACGTTAAAGTTGCACTGTGTCAATTATTTCAGGGATTTTTCCACACCTGCTTTATTGCTCTGGTTCCCAAACTCTCTCCACCAGCACAGTGAGAGGCCCAACACTGAACAGATTTGCAGCTCAGTCTCTGTGGGACTATACTAACTCCTAAAATTTGCTTTTCTGAGGTGTGTTAGTTAGCAGTTATTTCATAGAGGGGGTTGCCTTCCTCCTTTTCATTCCCTTTTAAAAAAAGTAACTTCAAAATAAATACTGATATAGGCAAAATTGTTTTCTGCTCCATGATATAATGGGAACACATTTTCTAGTAAGTTTTTCAGCATTTTAAACTTACCCAAGTGATAATTTATAGCAATTGCTTACAGTTAAATCAGAGCATGTCTTTCCAAATGCAACATTTTTATAACTGTCAGAAGCTTAATATTTTAGTTTTCAAAAAATCAATCTGTAGCATTCAACTTCATTTGGCTTTTCCAACACTGCACCAATAAAGTAAAATTATGCCACAATGATATTTTTGGTCAAGAAGTGCTCTGAATAATTCAGATGTGTTTCAGGATAACAAGGAGTTAGCTAGGAGTGTGAATGGAATTGCTGATCTTAAAAAGAATGACAGATACCACAATTCAAGAACACAATCTAGAAAGCTTGCCTAATAAATAGGATTTTCAACAACAATTAATACTAAGAAAACAAAGAGTCAAAAGCTTTTTCACTTCAGACTACTTTTTGAGATTCTTTAATCCAATCTTTAGTTATTATGCTCTAGACCAAAACGCCAAGGAAGGATCACAGGGACAGCTGATGAAGCTAGACATATCAGTTCATATAAGGATGCAAAATTAACCAAAATCTATGTAATTGAAGATAATCATACAGACATTAGATTTATGTCAATGTTTAGAAAAAACAGTGTGTTGATTTTCATGTGCATGTTGCCATAGCTGTAGGAGCGAGACAGGATCACATTATTTTGAACATGAAACAGTCACACAAAAGCTCCCAAGGCCGCAGGTAAATTTGAACTATGCTTAATCAAATAAGAGATTGAAGCTCAGCACAATATTTCAGGCAGGGATATGGGGGGAAAAAAATACCCCAAAGCAGCGAATTATGGAAGAGCTCATGAGCTGCCACAAGCAAATGAATGGATTGTTACAAGAGCCATGTCCAAGAGTCTGATACCCAAAACAGACAAAACTCAGCCTGCTGAAAGACAAGAGGGCTATAGAGAAGGAAAAGAAATATGTGAAAGCCAAGTAAATATTTAATGAGGCTACCTTCCTCCACATTTGAAATTTTCATGCCATTTATCTGCAGAGCTTCCTGGCCCTAAGGAATCCAGTATGGAGGTTTCTGGGGAAGGCTGCCTATGGCCTGGCCCAAACATTCTGCTCTCCAGCTGAATAAATCTATTTGCTGGAACATCTTGGTTACATGTCTCTGCTACTAAATCCATGCCCAATACCAATACAGGGACATTTACAGACATCCCAGCAGCCCTCTTTGCATTATGTTGTAAATGCAGACTTTTTTACTAGTGTCTTTATAGATATTTGTGTATCCAACATAAAATATTCCATTACAAAGGGGAAGGCTAATAAGAAGCTATAATACAGCACAGCAAGGGCAGTGATCGGGCAAATGGAGAGAATTATGAAAGATATATAAATAAATTTGCTTTTTCACTCTGAAAGGTTACAGCACATACATGCAGACGATCTATAATTCTCCCATTTGCAGCACTGACTGCAACATTTACTGATCTGTGTTACTGCTGCACTCGTTTTAGGAAAGATGAGCTAAACTCATCCCTATTACAGATAAAGCATAGTCTGTGCACCAAAGATCCACAGACTTGTCATCTATTTTGATGCTGTTATATTAATGCTGGACTGGCAGAGTTTTTACTTCACAGGAATGGGTTCCAGTGAAGCTCCTTCCTGTGATGCTTTTCCTGGAGTCTCAGCAGAATGGAAATCTTTATAACCCCATAAGGATTTTATGACAGATGCCTACAGGAATATGCACACATATACAGTGTGAGCTAAAGCAAAGCAGCCTCACGATACCTTCAAATTCTGCTCAGGATTAAATGCTAACATATTCTTGTGTGTTAAAAAAGCAGATGGAAAAAAATATCTCCCCAGAATTAGCTGATATATTTCTAAACTTTTTAACAACAAAATTAGATATCTTCATGCAACTGAACCATGCTTTGACAGTAATTTTCCATGGTAGGAAAAATGAAAAAAAATAAATAAGCCCAGCATTGATAGAGAATCACAGAGTAGTTGGGAAAAGACCTTTAATTCTCATCTGCAATTTGGAGCCTCACAGGACAGAATCCCAGATGAAGAATGTGTTCCATGGAACAGGCTTTGCACCCCCTGCTTCCAGCATGAACCCTTATGCTGGAATTTATCATGGGAACATTACTGGGCTGCTAAAACTATCTCCACTTTAGAGGGGTACAGAAAAAAAATTACCTTCAGCTCCTCTGTACATTTTCATCCCAAATGCCAAAATGACTTGCACAAAAGGACACATGGGACAAAACTTCTTCTGTACTATAATGAGACAAACAGTTGCAGTGGTTCCATAAAACAGACAAGTAAAAAACAGGAAAGGGAGCACCAAATTCTCCAGTGGCACAGAAATCCAAATTCTTCCAGAGTCAGAGATACATCCAAAGGTAATTTGGTCAAAATCAGCGTTCTGAGGTTCAATCATAATTCCCACAATATTTTTAATTAAAATGAAACCCGAGCAAGCACAATCTGTGAGCACAAAGTGAAATGAATCTATTAATTTAAACACAACTAAACTCAGTAGCCACATTATCCTGAAGGCAGGCTGCCGACTCAGGAAGGGTCGGAAGTAAATAAATCATCTCTGACTGTGATAAATGATCAGTGCAGGATGTGTCAAGAGTGCAGGCCTGATCAGCCATCGTGCTGAAATGCTCTCAGCTACCACGGGAGGTTTAGGGACCTGAAAATATGAAATAGGCTCTTGTTAGTGTCAGAACTGGGCAAATGATTTGCCATGAATTAATACAAAAGCAGAGCTTAGCCCTCTTCACATTTCTGAGCAGTGAAAAAGCAGGTAGTGTTTTTTAATAATGTGCTTGCAGCGGTTGTTCCACTTTCTTTCCCCAGAATTGTAAATTCCAGTATTTTTTTTCCCATGGTTATCTATTAACAATATGTCATGAATGGTTTAACTCAAGACACATCATTTATCCTCAAAATCCCAATGCTTCATGCCAGTGTTAACAAAAATTCATGCTGAAAATGTTCTCAATCCAAAATAAAACATCATTAAGATGCCTATATGTCACAAAGAGCTATTAACCAGGGGAACAGATCCCATTCCTTCTACATTCTTAAGCTCAGTAATGATTGTGTCACATTTTGGTTCTTTGTCACTTATTGTATAGCACTGACAGGTGCAGAGACATATGACACTCAATTCCATGCTTGGAGGCACGTGCAGTAAAACATTTTGCTTTGTTGTGCTTTTTTTTAATTAAAAAGAGATAAACAAGAAAAACTGTTAAAAAAGAGAAAAAACATACCATCAATATGAACACTGAAAAACCCCAAGCAGGTGCCATTTCACAGAAAATCCCATAAACATGTGGACTGCATTTATGTCAGCAAATCCCAGGACAGCAGCACTGGCACAGCGGCACTGGGGAGAGCTCAGCAGCCTGAGGGCTGTGGGAATTCACAGCAGTCCCCCAGTGCTGTGCTGCTGCAGGAACTGCTCTGTCCCACCCTCTCAGGTGTGTGACAGGAGATTCAGAGACTGTGAGAGGTGTCTGAGATTCTGAGGGTGTCAGACTGCCCAGGACAATAACGCCAGGGCTGTGCAGGGAACAACAGCAGCTCTTATGGAACCTTGGCAAGGTCACCCTTAGGTTCCCTTTTCTCCCTGTCTGAAGCCTGCATGAAAGCCAAACCTAATGGCAACACCAGACAGAAAAGACTACTCAGGTACTAACTCTGCTGCTTTGAGGGGCTTTGCACTGATCCTTTACAGAACCCTAATTTTGAGAAAGATCACATATTCAGGACGACAAACCCAACCCCCTAACAAAGAGGGTCAAACCAGTTATGGTTGTGGCTTTTTATTTCACCTGTAGTTATGCAGTCAGGTGATGTCCAAGGCTTTGTGGTTATTTCTAGGAGCCACTCATACTTGACTATTCAAAATATCTCTGAAGCCCCTTTCTTTCTACAGGACTTCTCTGAACCTTAAGCCCTGCTGGGGTCTGAACTGAAGCCACCCAGCCCTGCAGTGCTCTCAGTGAGGGATCACAAAGGCAGCCACTTCTCAGCTCCTCTCTGCCTGTAGGACTCTTGTATCCTCCTCAAACACCAAATCTCACTCTAGGGTGAGACAACAGCCATGGAACTTCCCAAAGCTGGAAGTCAATTGTTTCACAGAGTGGCCTGGCTGCACTCCTGCTTCTCTGCAGCAGCATCTCCTGCTCCCTGAGATTTATTGTCCCCAGAAGCCTCGATCCGGTCTCATCCCCAAGCCCAGCAACAGGAGTTGTTCCTTTTCCTTGAACATCACCAGCTGTGAGTGCCCAGCTCCACTGGCAGCTGTCACATTGCCCTGCCAGCCCTTCCCAGCCCCACTGCTCCTCTGGGACACTGATTTCAGCATCTCCACTGGCTTTGTTCCTCTGCTGCTCTCTTCACCTGACACCTCCTTGAGACTGGAAGAACCAGCTCTGGCTTGGATTTGAATACAACCATAATGCCTCACTCCAAAATAACAGAGGATGTCGTGGTTTTATTTAATGATGTGAAAATACACAAATTCTGTTAAAATTCCTCCTTCAATCAGCCTTTTTTCAGGGTACCAGACAAAAAAAACACCCCACAAATGGATCTGTCAAGGTCTCTTCTTAACTAATAATGATGATTTAGATTAAAGGTTTCTTTACAGTTTGTCAAACTTACTCTTATAATTTGGTTGTAAATTTCTCCCTTCTCTTTGATAGTATTGGCACAATGAAAAAGTTAGGGCAACAAAATTAATTAAAATCTCAATTATGTGGAGTCTTCCTTGCATTCTGCAATTATATAAAGCAATAAGTTATCATAATTCCATAAAAAAGCAAAAAAGCAGGACCAAAAGAGAAACACCAAGCAAATGATGGGAAAAGATAAAGGATTTGATTTTTATGTTAGATATGTGGGCACACTGAGCTGTATATCTTGTGGAATCAGCTAATGTAAATGCATTACCAATTTGACAACACATGGCATAAAAAAAAGGTATGAATCCATTTGTCTTAGATGCCATCACTGATCCTGGGCTGTTTTTATGTATCCCTGAAGTTCCAAATTACTGCATCCCTGAAGTTTCAAATTATTGTATCCCTGAAGTTCCAAATTATTTAGACCTGAGGTACTGAAATGTATGAAATATATCAGTGGAAACAACATTCCCAACCTTTCCTTAGAAGTTAATATGAAAGAGGTTTTTCTAATCCTTTTGGGAACAGAGCAGACAGTCAAAACACATCAGAATATTTTTTCTATTTCTCACCTGGGCAAAATATTGCAAATGCTACAACAAATAGTTTTGCCATCTCTTGTGACCAAACTGAAAGTCTCATTACTCTTGTTGCTGGCTAAAACTATCATTTTCAGATGCTAGTGATAACACAAGAATCTCAGTTTTCATTATTAGAAAATAAAAAACTTTCCCAGCTGTCATATCGAGTACAGATCCACGATAACATGATCAATGGCTAAGACATTATGAGAAAAAGAACTATTTAAAATAAAATTGTGACTTTGATGAAGAATATAAATACTAAATGGTTATTAAGTATTGCTTAAGAACACTGAACCAAATCCTCACTGCAGTATCCAATATTCAACAAATAGCAACAGAATAGTTAAAATTGCATAGAAATCATAAAATATCAAAGGGTGGAGGTGGCAGCAAAGGTACCCCCAGGGTTCTTCCTGTAACAGCAGGGGATTTGTCAGGCAAAATTTTCAGCTCATGTCCTATTGCACCCCTTTTCCATAGAAAAATTGAAAAAAACCTGCAGCAGGTCTCTCATCTGCTCTGAGAAAATTCCTGTGCATTTCACGTGCAGGTGTAAGCTTGAGCTCATCATCTACAAACAGAGAGCACATCACACTACTTTCTTGATCCTAATTTGTCTTTTGTTACAGTGTTTGGCCTTTCAGAAAAAACTCAGCCCAAGAACTCTGAGACGCCAAACACTTTGTTACTCATTTATTCAAGTGTAGGCTGCAAACTTCAAAAGCTTAGTGCAATATATGTGGTGCAGAGAAATGGACTTTTTTTTAAACCCCACAGGAGACACCAGCATGCCGAGTGCCCAGAGTCCTCTCCCACCCTCAATTTTCTCCTTTCAAAAGCATACATTTTGCGCTATATAATCCTTTTTGAACACTTGCCAAAATGACTGTGGGATGAAACACCACAATACATTGCCAAGGCAGTGGCAAGGTGAGATCCTGTTTGTTCTTCTGTCGCATCAAATTGACAATGAAAAGAATGAGAAAAGTGACAAAACCGAAAATTAAAGGGAACGGTTTACTGACAATTAAGAAAACACGTTCAGCTGTCATTTTGAACAACATTAATGCACAAACAGACAGATCTTGGGGACTGCAAAGCAGCACTAAACTGAGCCCCAGTCACCCACTAACAACTCACCCTGCTCTGAACCTTAGTGGGTTCACAGGCCACTAACTAATATTCAGCTAAGAGGCTTTAGTAATATAGATTAATGTTTCATGCTCTAGGGAACAAGCTTATCACAAACTGTGTTGAGAAACTCTCTTTTCCCCTCCAGGGAGCAGAATTACATAATCGGTTAAGTACATTATGGTTTCTCAGCTCTTTCTAAGCCTTGGTCCAGGCAACCAGCAAAAACTTCTGCTGGGGTAGGTGGGCAAAGACTCTCTGCTCTAATGCCCACTATCCACCACAATGGTACTAAATAAATATATTAGCAGCATTCCAGCCATGCTATTCTTATTCCATTTAATTTCAACCATTAAAACATAGCCCCTATTTTCTATCTGTGCTCCTTGGCAATTGGCAAATGACCATGAAACAGCCCATGTTTGCAATCAAACAGCCCAGTGCTCCCCCAGAGCAAAGGCATATTTGTGGACTCCTACTAGCACCTTCCCTTCCTCACACAGGGATGGAAAACAGAAAGAGAATTAGGTTCCAAAGCAACATTCATTATTAAGGTCATATCTTACAGCAGGCATGGATACTGCAGCCAATTCTTGTTGCAATTTAAACTGAACGTGCAGCCATGTGATAAGAGATATAATGAGATTTTTAACACAGGGCTGCATCTGAGTGTTTGACAAAAAAGATTCAGCTGGGGTACAATGAACTGTTATTTATTTCCATTTGAGTTTAGCAAAGGTTGTCCTACACAACTGTGAAACAATTTTACACTTTTTAAATGTATTAGCTTTGAACTGAAACAGTAAATAAACTGTTTATTTGGATGTTTTTTAGTATCTCAAAATGGATTAAGAAGGGTGTGTAGAAAGTATAATCACCTCAGAGAACAATTTTTTGATGGCAGGCTAATGGGATTGCAAAGGGTTATTTTGCTGGAGAGGAGATTTTCAGATGCTTTCTCTCTAATGAAGTTTTTGTTCTTCACTTAGTGGTTTTGTCTTTCTTTTTCACCCTTTTTCTTCTTCTTCTTTTAAACAAGTCAGGGAAAGGTGAATTGCCTTGGAGAACCATGTTGTCATTGGACTAAATTAAACCTTAAAAGATCAAAGCTTTCAAAATCATGCTGAGATCAAACTAGGATCTTTGGAAGATTTAGAGGGAAGGAAAAACACTGATCTTTATGGTTTGTCTGAAAATATATTGCTCTTCAGCTTCTTAGAATACACAGGAGGAAATATTCTGTGTAAAAAAACCCCATCTTCAGTGATAGTAGTGCAGCTTTTAGATAAACCAGTCTTTCCTGAGAACAGGTAAAATTCACCTCTATTCCAAGAGTCCACAGGTCCTTTCCTGGCCATGTTCATTTAACTCTCTAATGGCTCAGTGATTTTTCTATATCTTTTCTCTCATGTGGCCTTCTAAATCTCATTCTCCCACTGAAGACTGCTGAAGATAAAATAATGTTTAAATAAATTTTAAAAAATATATTAATCTTCCACAGCAGCAGAGAAAACCATTTTTAAGTCACATATCTGCTCTCTTCAGAAAGCTCTAGGGACTAAAATGGCCTTTAATGTCCATTGGGCCTGATATAATTTTTCTCAAGTTTGAAAATGTCTGTACCTGCTGCTCCTGGTAGTGGTGCCTCTGTGAGTAGTGGCTGCCCCAACAACCAGGGCTTCACTGTGCTCAGGGCTCTGGGGTGCAGGGGAAAGGGGGCACACACTTGCTGGGCAGCCTCAAGAAAAGAAGCAATTGCAAAGGTCACCTTTTGGGGTTGTCTTTGTTAGGAAGACAGGAGTCTGTTAGGGAAAAGATCAAGCTTCTTCTTGGAATGGAGAATGCAAAACTTCTTCTCTCCGAACTGTAATTTTGAAATTAAGAGGTCCTCAGGCAAAGATGTGAGGATAGGAATAACAGTTCTTTACTTGTGTGTAGAACAAGATAAAGTTACAGCAATACCTATGGCATGACAACAAACAGAACGAGGGACTCAGTCAGTCCTCTCAGCCACAGGCACTTTCCTCTTTGGTGCAGTTCCTCCACAGCTGCTCGCAGGGAGCAGAAATCCCTGGGGATGGGTGAGATGTGTCCCAAGCTGGGTGTCATTGCTGGAGCTGTGGAAATGTCTGGGCTGGCTGGGGCTGTGGGACACGGTGTGGGGAAACCCAGAGCAGGAATGGAGGAGCAGTGGGGCAGTGGCTCCAGCAGGGCAGGGACAGGGGAGGGTCCCAATTCCCGGGGTACACCAAGAAACGGTGGCTGGACACTCTGAGCTGAGCTCCAGGTGAGGGCTGCTGAAATTTCCCCACAGTCAAAAACTGACAGACTTGGCTGTTCCCTCCCAAGTTCAAAACTCCCCAAGAGAGAAGTGTAGTCTGGGTTCTCTGTCCTGACTTCAGCCACTTTTGCTGTCCTTCTTAAGTGTACCCAGTAATTAGTTCCCCAGAAATTTATGGGAAAAAAAATCTGTAAGAAAGAAACCCAATCCCCACCAGGGGTTTTGCTTACAGGGCTGTTTTGGGGCTAGATTATCATTTTCCTAGTGCTAGAGAAGGCCACAGGCCCAGTGTCAGAGGCTGGTCTTGCCTGCAATAAAAGCTGGTTCCACCTACAGCCATTTCTCACATGCTTGACACACTCAGAGTGGCTGTTTCTGTCCTCTGGCACAGCTGTGATGGTTAAATCCACCCTTTAAAGCTCATTCCCTCTCACCAAGGTCCCAAGGACTCCGCTGCTACATGCCTATCTAAAATTTGCAAATTTTCAACCATCCCAGCCCAACGCACAGACACCCAACCCCAACTCTGAACCCATTCCTGCTTTGGATGGCAAACAGCAGGAATTGAGGAAACTGAGACTGAGCACAGTCACTGCTCTTCATAGAACCTCACATATTTCCAAACATTTGTGAGAAAAAGGCTGGGAAAACTGCTGCAAAATGTAAAGGCACTAGATGTAGGTAAGGGTAAAATGTTTAGCTTTCCAAATGAAAGAGCCAAATGAATCAGATTTCAATATTGTACAGATGCACAAATAATAGTAAGCCAAATTTAAACATTTACCTTCACCATATCCATCAGAATTTTCCCTCAAAAAACATTCATTCATAGCATTAATTTTCCTATGTGAACATTTGAACACAATTTTTTTGGGGAATTTCCTTTAAAGAACTGATGATGGCACACATTCTTGGAAAAAGTCAATTCTGAAGAGAAAGAAGAGGAACAAGAAATGTATTCATTTAAGTCCTCGACTTTTGACTATTAGTACTCACAATCACTTTAAACCACTTTCAAATGATTATTTAGATTTTAAGATAGCAAGGATCAATCTGACAGTTTATACTGGAAAAAATATCTACATCAAATTATTTCAGCAATATCCTCAGTGGATTTAAATTACCATGAAATTCAATACAGTGCGTGGAATGATCACATTTTACAACACTGCAGCATATATTCCAAAAGAAATTCAGAGTTCTAGCAGTACCAATAAAGAATTAAAAGTCTATATGCTCTATTTTAAAGAGCAATTCACTTATCTATGTTAAGAACAGGACAGCAGTTACAAATCTATTTTATTTCAAAAGGCATAATCTGTAATATTGACTAGACTGAATCACAGTTTAATTCAGACTAATTGTGTTCAGATGGGGTGACACCACACAGTCACACTGTATTTGTTCCCTTTCTAGAAAAGTTTTCATGTCTCTCATAGAACACTTTAGCTTGGTACCCTCCATAGGTAAAATGGAAATCCACATTATTTCTGTCAGATTATGAGGGGGCCGATACAGGGACAACTGGATCAATGAGTATTTCTGAGATTTCAGCAGCCAGGGTTCCTGCTTCCAAAAACATCAAAACTGTATTATGCTTTACTAAATGAATTTACAAATGACTCCAACAGAAAGATAAACCCAAGTATCCCTCATGCATGAATGCTACAGCAATACAGGATAAGAAATCATTTGACAAATACAAAAGGTTTACTCTGTGATTTTGGAGCACATTAAAAAGCAGGTTTACTCTGGGATTTTTCTCACAGTCCCCCTGAACCATAGTGCAGGCAGCAAGGCAAAAATCACCAAACAAAAACATCCTAGAAGCTGCTAAGAAATATTCAGCTTGTTCTTTAGTATACACAGAAATATACTATTGTTAATACCAAAGAAAACACAGCTTACACCCCAAAATGCTGATTTATCAAACTAGAAAAGAAGAAAAGACAATTTTCCTCACTCTGACTTTCAAGAAAATCTGCTTTGCTTCAGAACGTACACCTCATTCAGAGTTTCCATCCATCTCCTCAAGTATCCAACAGATCATGTTTTTCTTCCATCAGCTTTAACAAAATGGACCCATTTTTGCAGGAAAATGTGCAACAGAGTTCTCTTGTGCAGTATCACCTTCCTTCTAGGACGTACTGTCAAATTTAAGTCACAAATAAGAATCATGCTGTATTTTATCCAAGGTTTTCTGAACTCCCTGAGAAACTTTCATTAATGTGCAGAAGTGTGACTCGGAGCACTTGCACAGGACTTCAGCAAACCCCTTTGGGAAAAGTCCAACTAAGCCTTTAAACACAGGTATGGTACATTTTATGTGAACATGAACATCACCAATGCCATCAACTCTTCAGCAGCCTCAAAATTAAATATGGGTGTAAAGCATTTCCCAGATTAGGCCCTCCTTTCTTTATTAAAATGGGACAGTGGCTATAAGCCAGCAGGAACTCTAGTGATAAAGTAGAAGACATAAAGTTGGAGAGAGATGTGATAAAATTCACTTCTATACATGAGGAAATGACTCCCATAACTCATTTCAGGCTTTACTTCTTGTAAATAGCCTGGCCCTGTAAAAAAGCTGCCTCCGTATCATTTCTGGATGCATCTGCACTGATTGCTGGCTAGCTCTAATTCCACTAAACAGGGACCATTCTGAAGGGCTTTTTTTGCCTTTTGTTTCATTATCTTCACTGAATTTGCTTTTTCCCCTTTGAATTAAAGAAGTGAATATAGAAAGTAACAAAAAAAAAAAAAAGCAGAAGGAAGACAGATCTACTAAAGAGGCAAAATTCACATTGCAATTTCTCTTCTGTTCCATGGGCTGGATGGATGATCTACCTTTCTTTCAACTTGCCTTTGCTGGAGGCAAGGATAATGACAGTATGTTATAGGACTAGCCAAGGTGCAGAGCAGCTGGATTCCCCAGCCTTCTATAAAAAGCTCAACAGGATGAATTTTGGTAAGGTCTAAAACTATCAATTACCTTTACATAGCTCTTGCAACATTGACTGCTGAGATATATAATCTAGAGAAAGTTCTGTTGGCCAAACACACATTCTCCATTTCACTATATGATGTAGCTGTCAAAGAAGTATCTATCCAAATCTTTGGAACCCGTAGCTGTGAATGGATTTTTATAGAGTGCACAAAATCCCAAGGCCACAATGACTTCTGTTAGTTTAGGGTCATTAATTATCTGTCATCCCCTCATATTCTGCTAGAACAGAAAAAACAACTCCTACCTTAAGGGACCAAGTCTTTAGCGACAAAAAAAGGCAAAGAAGATAACTGGAACAAATGTATTTCTGCAACAAAATGTTAGGGACCTTACTCACATTTTAAAGTGGGATGCTCTGAAAATAAAGCTTTAAAAAATTAATAAAACAAAACAACAACAAAGTACTATGTTTCCAGAAAAGTCCCCTAAAAGCACATTTTACATTGCTCAACAATAGGAATGCACAGGCTGCTGTACCCAGCACAGTACTACAACATACTTTCATCTTGGTCATTTGTGAGGAGTATAAAATTTATATTCCCTGTGCTGAAACAGATAAGAAAGGTAAGCAAATCAGACACTACACAACACTCTGGCTTGAACTTGGCTCTTGCAATTATTGCAACTCAGTAGAAGCTCCCTCACCTTATTGCAAGTCTATCCCATAAAGATTCAGGCTTGGTGTGAGTCTAGATTTACAGAGAAATCATGCAGATACGGTGAGATACAAAAAATTCCCAGTGTCCTTGGGGGATCTTATAAATTCACAAAGCCTGAAGATTGTCCCCAGGAGATGCCTCCACATTGGCTGTCAGAGATGCTGTGGTGTAAGTGCTCCTGGCTGGATGTGCCTGCCCCATAAAGGACAACACTGCAGAAAAAAAACCCTCCCTCGCAGTCAGAGAGAGATTTAAATCAGAGAGCAGCTCAAAATGAGCAGGATTCAGGACAACTTAAATTATTTGGATCCTCTGCTAGTCAGCATGTAAATTCTCAGTTTGTACTTTAGTAAGATCTTCTGTAGGAAGCAGTGCCTGAACAGCAAAGAGAAACAGAAATTACAGCCCAGGGCTGAGGGAGCAGCAGCCACTGCCTTTTACACACACACACTTTGCTATTTGGGTAATGTACTGGTCAAATTTACCTGAATTTACAACAGCACTGGATTGGTAATAGATTGGCTGCAGATCTTTCTGTCAGTTTAATGTTAATACAGGATTATAGAAGTAAAGCACCTTGTTATTTTTAACATATTTTTAATATTTTTTTAGTGATTTTCTTTTAAACATTGTAGTCTATGTACGCAGTAATGTTAACAAAACCTAACAGGGTCTAGGAAATCTAGGTCTTGATATTTATACAGACAAAGCCTCTTGAATTTAAGTCAACTAATATATAGTCAGAATGGTCACACTTCTCTTAACGTCAGAATTCACTATAATATTTTTTAAGAGAGGTATTCCCAGCAAATCCCATCTCCCTTCCTTCTCCTAGGCACCATTATGAAACTAAAAGGGAAAAATATTGAGAAAGAATATGCATCTTCAAAACTGAATCATCGACATGAAAAGTTTTCTATTTTCAGGATATTAGCCAGTGGAATACAATAACTTAAATTCAAGTAAAATTGTCTTCTTGATTTTTTTTTTTTAATTTCATTAGGATTTTTTTAACTATCTTTTCCTGATTTCAGACACAAGAGGCTGTTCTCTCATTCTCCAGAATGTTAGTGAACCTTGTGAGCTCAACACATGCTTCTGTTAACCCACCTGAAAAGACAAATACCTATTCCACAATGAAGAGTCACCCTAGGAGATCAACACTCCATGAAGGATTCCCCCTGAGAAAGTGTTTAGTCTTGGAGTGTCTTCTGAGGGCCACTGAACACACTGCTACTTAAGCAAAGCCCCAGACAATCTCTCTATGCTAACGAATAAAAATTGCTTTAAATATTGTAGTTTTATTATACGTTAGCCTGGCTAAAGGCGGCCCCACAGGATGAACCAGACGAGGAGTCATGGCAGCCATAGATTTAAATACTGCTTCTTAAGAAAGAGAAAAGAAGAAATTTAGATAGATAAATCTACCCTGTAGATAGATGGCAAAGCAGTTGTTTGATAGCCAGAATTTACTCTGAAAATAGATGGACTGAGTCCATCTTCACTGCCTAAGAGTAGCCCTTTGCCAAACAGCTGAAGTCACAGCCTGATGGAGGGGCTGTACCTGTGCCTCTGCAGGAATGCAAACGAAATTACGGATGTAGAGGTTCTGAGAGGGAAGAGATGAAGAGAGGATTCTGCTGTATACATCTTGCAATTATTAACAGTAATGTTAATAAAACGTTAATAATAATAAAACATTCTGCCCTGAGTTCTAGACTAGCAGAGCCTTTCAGGCAGTGACACTGCAATAAAAACCAAATCCTTGTTTAGTCAGACCCAAACCCAGCTGAAAATGTGACACACATTCTGCTACCCATCCTGTGCCTCACCACTAACAAGTCTGGGAAGAAAAGTTCCTTTGTGGATGCATACAAATCACCAAAAGCACACACAATGCAAATGAAATACAGACAGTAACAGCCTACTTTCCATTAACAAAAATTTCATGTATAATTATTTGCATAATCAAAATCTCATTGGTTTTAATAGGAGCCTCTGAATAAGCAAATGATCCCCAATCACCTTCAAGGTATGCAGGTATGTATAAGAAAATACACATTATCAGAATTTTAATGTGGATATAAAGAAAATGTTCAACATTACTTGTGTTTTTTGTGTGTTTAGTTGGCTATCAGATAGTGGGATTATTATTATCATCCAGATGAGTTCCTCCATAAAAATGTCAATAAAAACTATTTCTTTCTGTCAGCCATGAAAGTGAGGAGTCGAATTAACGTATGTGGGAAGAACTGATTGCCTGAAACCCTTGCCATGTCTTTGAGAGCAAGGAAGTTGATGTTCATCAGTCTTCTTTAAATGAGCCTATCTTATAAGGATTTGTTTTTAAAAACATCTTTTCCGTCTTGGCCTTGTTATTTCATTACAGTCTGTATCAGTTCTAACAAGAGTATGATTTTCTTTTTCCAGTTCATGTTCTTACATCATCTCACAGTCTTTACTACTCGTCTTAAGACCTTTTGGCATTTGGTAGAGCCAGTTGTGCCTGCCAGAGCATTTTCAATTCAATAATAACATGTGCTAGAGGCAGTCAATTGACAACTGTTAATATTCAGTTCTTGTTCTTGATTTCTGCCTTCTTAAATGGCTCTGAAATGAATATCAAAGCAGCTCCAAGGGGGTAGGTTCTGGCTACCTCCCCTGCAGAAACAACTTTCTATTAAAGTATTAATTGAACAAAGTTTAACTATGAGGTGTTTTCTCGGACTGAAATGACAACTCCTCAAACCATGCCACACCAACTCATTCATTTGTATCTCCAGTACCAGGTGGAAAAAGCACCTCAAAAAGCACCTGGGAGGGCTGCACAGCTCTGCAGAGGGAGGATGCTGCCGTGAAGGCGGAGGCTCAGGGAGTGAGGCCTCCACCATCAAAAGGCCTCAAGGACACTAGTTTAATCTCCAATTTTTAAACCCAAATGTATCAGTAGAACAGTTAAGCACTCAACAAGTTTTAGTCACTTTTCTCTAGAATAAGACTTAGAATTAAGCCTAAGTGCTTTAGTTTTAGAAAAGGACTTAAGCAGGTCCTCAGAAATTTGAGTAAATGAAAGCCTTGACACAGATACATACAGAGAGATTGATATTTATGGAGAGATAAAGACACAAATATGTATCTGTAGCGGCGCAGGTGCAGATGTTCAGTTGCTGCTGCCTTTCCAAAAGCATCTCTGGGGCTGAGAGTGTTTGAGGAAGACACACACACAACCTCTCAGTCACACACACACTCTCAGGATAGCTTGGCAGCAAGGAGAGGCGAGAGGGTCTGCTGTATGAATTTCCAGCAGGGCTTACTAAGGCCACACACCAAAACACTCCAAGGACAAAACCAGGGATCTGCTCAGGGTCTGGGCTTAAGTATGGGACAAAGGGGCTGGATCTCAGGTCAGGGTCCAATGGGAATGGGTAAAAGAGGTCAGAGGAAGGGCAACCAACTGGGAATACCGATGGGATAACAGAGGTGGAGCACTGGGGCAAACTGGGGCCAGTGGGGATCAGGAGAGGGGAGGACATTCCAGGGGAAAACCATATAGGGAAAACAGGGATGGTCTGGGCCAACAGGAAGAACAGAGCTGGGATAATTTAGCATGAACCTGCAGGACACCATGGGGGAAGCCTTTTGACTTGCTCTAACCTCTGGGGAATGCCCAGAGCCTACTGTCAATGCTTCCCTATCTCCTCAGGGCAAGGCCACTGACTCCTTGACAGGCCCACAGACCTCCACATATATATAAAGTAATTGACTCCATATATATGAGCTTTATATCACAGCCTCACAATAGATTTCAGAATAAACTTGAGAATTCATCTCCTTTTGTATTTGTTGTCCTTAAATCTGGTCACACGGTGGAAAGACTGATTTTAAAGGTAAGCAACAGGCTGAAGCTACCATTCCAACATCAAAGATAACAAATCCTAACATCTTTTTGGTTTCCCATGTGCCACTTTGGAAGCATCCAGCAGTTGCAGTAAGGACTTTTTTTTAATCTGACTGAATATTAGATTGCTTCTGACTAAATCTGGAGTAGTAACTCCTGTCACTCACCATGCTCCACCGAGCAGCATGGGGACATGTGTCAGCTGAATTCTCTGAGACTTGCTTAACACTGTCCACTGTGAGAATATCCTCTTCAGATGATAACATGGGCAAAAAGTTTATTTAACAGAAGGAAATGAGGCTTGCACCACAGTGCTGTGGAAAGGTGAGCTTAGGCCCAGAGCTGCCAGAGACTGCCAAAGGTAAAGGGCGACCACTCATGAAGCTTCTGCCTGGAAAAGTATCCATAAAAAGGTCTCCTATATTGGAGAAGCTTCTTACAGATAAGAAACTTGAACGTGACTGAGCATCCAGAACACACAACTAAATTCCCACATTTGTGGTAAGTTATATTGTACTGCATTAATAAAACAGTCTCCAGAACACAGCCACTAGTGCAACGCACGGAGAAATGCTGTCTCCTTCCCTGAATCCCAGGAAACTCCTTTGTCTTCTCTCAGTCTACCATCCTGGGATTCCCTTTCCCACCAGCTCCTGATGACAGGAGCTGTGATGAGCTGCTGGCTCTCTAGAATGGGGTGGCAACTTTCTGAATTGTCCCCCACATTGCTTGGCTCTCTGTTGGCATAAAGAGACACCAAAATAATTAACTTTATTAATGTCTCTTGAAGTTCCAACTTGACCTGCCTTTTTTTATCAGTTCAACCTCCTCTGTTACAGAAAAGAATTGGCCTAAATAATTAGATAAAAACCTGCCAAGCAGTGATAATGCATAGCGATTCTTCTATTTAAATTACAGGGCCAGTGAATAACAGAAACATTTGTGGCTCTCTTTAAATCCCAGCAGGCAATGAATGAAGCCCTCAACTTACATCTAGGGGATATAAAGGAGCCAGAAATTGCTTTCATGACAATAAATATCTGCATTGCCTTGTAGTTCTACTGCATTTGGAATTGATTTTTGGTCCTCTCTTAGCTGCACTTTAAAAAGTCTGAATTTGAATCAATTTACATATTCCCTAATAAAGTGCAGATGAGCATAATTTCATTAAAAATAAAAGTCAGTGTGGCAGGCCTCAGTCTTTGCCTGACATTCTCAACTATTTTATCTACCACATGGATATGTATAATCTAAATGTTATTACATTTGTAGAACTTCACTCAGGGGACTCTGGAGACACTCGTTATTTTGGATTTTTTCTTTTGGGGGGGATGGGGAGCAGAGGAGATAGTTGGTGTTTTTTCTCTTTCTTTTTGAATAGTGGAAATCCATTAAGATGAGTAATAATTAAAGAAAGCATGAGGTTTTTTTTTAAATGGTACAGATAGTGGAAACTTGACAGAACTTCACCTGAGACAAGAAATACCAGGGGCTCTGAAGGGCCCAGAATGTCTCCTCCTAGATCTCTCCAAAAAAATTAAAGCACATTTGTAGAGCACAAAACAACCAACCTCTCAAATCTCCCGACATGCCCAAATGAAGATCTGTACATTGCAATTTACATTTCTTTGGTAGAATCACTTGGATCCTCAATTTTTCTGTGCCTGCCCCTACTGAGAGGCTCTCGAGTTTGTTTAGAAGGGTTTGACATATCCCTTGGGAGAGCCCCACGAGCAGATCCTCCCCAGGAAAGCCCAAGGCTACAGAGTCTCTGTGCAGTGACAAACCCCTCAAGGTCTGAAGGCAGCACCATCCTTGCCTATGGCAAATGGAACAGGAATGCTTTCTCCTTGCATTTTCTCATCCATCCAATTCTCTGATTGCTACCATACCTTCTTAGCCAAACAAGAAAAGTAGCAATTTGCCCTTCCCCTGTCATTTTTCCACGTGGCTGACAACACATTGGCACAATGAGAACCTCAACACATGCAATGAAAGAGTCTCAGACCTCTCTAGTCTCACCCAGTTTCTTTTCCCTTTCCAAACTGAACAACAGTTTGGGAAGCTTAGCAAAATACTCTAGCAGAGCTAGTGGGTAAGGGTTTTTTCCCTTATTTCTGATTAACAATTAAGTGTTTTTAGTAACAGGACTGAATTGAAACCAGACCACCTAATTAACAGCATCATACAGGAGCTCTGGGGTATCACAACTTTACTTTTTGGAAATAAGTTAAGAGTTCCCTATCTGAAAGCTTGATGAAAATTCCAGCTCAAATCCAGCAAAAATGTGTTTAAGAGCCTGGAAACCAGGCAGATGTTTCATGTAGCATACTTGAATAAGGAAAACTCTACTTTCATACTGCCTTTTTGCTTATATTTCAGAACACTCAGAAACTAATCACCAGCTTTGGGCTGTCAGGCAGATTCAGAGATAATTCAATGAGAAGTGCTGTTAATCCAGAAGAAAACTTGACAGTTATGCAGATCTGGCATTCATTATTAGTTTATTAATATTTGATTAATCTTGTAACAGGAAGTAATCAGTAGTGCAGGAGCATATGTCTAGAGCAGCACAGACAAATTCCATTTTGGTAATAATTGAGCTGGAGTGATCTTACGATTTTTTTTTTCCAGAAAGAAAAGCAAAAAAATGTTAACTTGGGAAAGAATTTGCAAGATTTTTATGGTCCAAAGCCTTAGCAAAAGGAAAGAGTACTATGAGATAAATTTTAGCATTCACTACCTGTAACAACGTGTGCACCTTTATCACATCAAATATCCACGCACTGCTGGCAGCAACTCTAAAACAAATTCAGTGCCCACACTTTTCTAATTATCATCAGCATTAGGATCTAAATGATCTGTAAAACCTGAGATACCAAAAAAAAAATAAAAAAGTTTGTGACTTCAAAGCATCAAAATCAAAACACTGTGTTAGGAAATTTTCATCTTTCCTTGAATCACAAGTCTGTGCTTTCCTCACAAGCCTTAAGAAGCCTTTTACAATATTTAGCTACCCAGAGGTGGAGCTCCACCTTTCTGATACTTCCACATAATTAATACTAAAATCACAAGAACATTAGTAACAGTGCAGAAAGTGGCTAGCTTACACAGGGGGCCCAATGTTTCCTGCAATGTTTATTATAAAGCCTTGCATTCCCTTCCAAGGCATTTTATAGGAAGCACTGCAGGGGAAGAAAAAGATTAAAAGACAATATACGATGGGCTATTAATTAAATAAAGATATAATATAATCAGTTTGGCAACGAGCTAATGCTCTGCCTGAAAGGATCAAGAGAAGAAGTTCTGTCAGTGTAGCACGCCAGCCTGGACAGGTTGGACTGTGTGCTACCTGGGCAGGTTGGTGTAGAGACCTGAAATGGTGATAAAAACAGGGGACAGGCACAATTTGATGACCCAAAAATAAAACACTTTAATAACCTCAAAATAGCAAATGTGTAGACTCTGAACATGGTGTAAGGATGCACCAAAAAGACCTGGAGGCCAAGGTAGGACCCAAACTTATAAGGTAGGTTAGAGGAAGAGTCTGAGGGGAAGGGTCCAATCACAAGACCTAGAAACGTAACTGTATATGGAACATGCAACAAACCAATCAGTAATAATAGCTCAAAACATAACCTCATGTGGAATAACTAAATTAACACAAGAACTCCCAGGGGATGGTGGGAGTGAGCTTCTGCTCACCAAAATTAATGGGGATTTTCCCATGGCCTTATAACCCAAAGCCTTTATGGACTCCAACCTATCAGTGTCTTAATAGTAGCAGGGTTTAAATGAAAACCAGGAAAAAATGAGAGTATATGATGGAGAAAAAAAAGCCTCTCTCTAAACAACTGTCTTTTCAATTTATTATGAAGGATACAATGGGCAAACAGATCCTTTTAGATGAGATTTTCAAAGTTTTCTTGGAATTTACATATTCATAGATTTTCAGGGCTGACAGAGGCCACCACAACCATAACTTCCTGTTTAACAAGCCCAAACCCATACTCCACTTTCACACATCCCACAAATTTTTTGGCACTCCTGAAAGCTCTTCAAACCTCCCTTCCCATTTGCTTTCCAATCCACTTCAATATCTTGCAAATGCATAAATGTGTAAGCCACCTCTGCTGCCTGTACCTGCCTCCCCTGAGTGTCTAACGTGGTTTGGAAATCTCCTTTAGTGCACCAGTTACCCACAGGTAACAACCTTAATTGTTTTTTGGGGGCTACACATTTATACAAGCGTGTTTCCCTTTTCCCTCAGGGTTTTCTCTCTCCTGCCACTGCTGTATGCACTCTCACCAATTCTTGTATCATGGACAGTGCACATGACTTTCAGAAGTTCCTATTCCATTTCTCTTACTCCAAGTCAGAGTAATCAGTATCCTTGTTTTAAAAAAATCTCAGCTTAGAGAAGTGTCATACCCTTCATGTACCTGCTGGCATCCTGCTGTGTCAAAGGAAATCTGTGTAGGTGCAGTTTCAAATCCTGTGTCTTGTTTGTTTTATATGGATTGCTGTGCTTTCTTATCCAGCTCTCTGGCCCTTCTCATTATTCTGCTCCAACCTCTCCACAGAAAGGCAGTTCCTCCTTAACCTGCTCACACCAGGAAAGCCTGGTGACATTCAGAGTCACTTTCACACCAGACCCACTGGGGCATTGTGCTGATCTTCCACCACTTACTAGTGATAATTCCACACCACAGAAACCAACCCCACAGATGGATTTCCATCCATGATGTTGATCTGTATCAAAGACATTTAGAATTTCTTCAAAAGCCCATCACACAGTCTGACACAATCTATTTTTCATAAAGCTGTACCGACCTGCTTTACCACCTTCAATTCCATATTTATCAGGCCTTGTATTATTCATACCATTATTAATTTTGGAGTCAATATTCAAGGCAACTGCATGTGTTGTTACATCTGGCCACCGTGGCTGTAAAGCCTGGCTGGTACAGCCCAGGGAAGGCCAGCTCCAACACAGTGACCTTCTCAGCAGGAGAACAGAGGACAAGCAATGACAGACCCAGGGCACCACCTGGAATATCCTGAGCAGGAAGGGGACAGCAGCCAGGGAGGCTGCTTCACACACCCCATGCTCTTTAGGAATTCACCCAGGCAAAGTTCACCTGAAACAAGGACATGACAAACAGTGGCCTCCGAATTATTTTATTTGGATAGCATCTTGAACAGCACATCATAAATCTTTCAATGAGCAACTTATTTTGCCATGCTGATCATGGGTAGTCTTTTATTAAATTTTGGTATAAATTTTAATATGATTTAGTCTATTTAGTCCAAATTTCAGCTTTCTCCTTGCAAGAGCAGAATTAAAACTCTGGCTGAAGCTGCCGCTGGCTTTCACAGCAATTTTTTAATGTGCAGATGCAAACTGCCCAAGAAAGGTGGCATGTTGAACTGTTTTCTATTATTTTGTCAATGAGTGTGATTATATCCCCCATGGAATTCTTCCATAGCCAACTAGAACTCCTTTTCATGCAGCAATAAAAATGAAAAGTTTCTAAAACTGGACATGCAAGAACCTTTTCCTGTCATGTTGGCAATTCACATTTCAATTCAAAATAAGAATCCCTTGGGAACTTTTCCCCTCCCCCTGTCCCAGATACTCTAAGATACAATACTAAATTCCACTGATTCATTATTCCTATTAAAACAAACAATAACCTCCAATTGCTTAGCAAACCAAACAATTGCAAACAGTAAATTTAAACAGTAAAACAGGGAGACCTTGGGTAAATGTTATTTCCCTGAACAAGGAAAGCTTTCGGCAAAGTGCTTAACTTGAATACAACAAAAGGCAATTTAATTTAGTAATACAGCTGGATGAAAAATGGAAACCTCAGGTTTAATAAGAAGGGGAAAAAAGACAAGCATATATCATCCAAAAGGATAATTATGAGAAACTATTTTGTATGATCCAGTTAAATCAAAGCTTTTAATGCTTTCTTACTCCTGTCAAAGGAGGGAGATTTAGTGCTTTAAAAATGGGGATTTTGCAGACTCCACTGCCCAGAAAAAATGATTTGTCCCTTGATAAATTACTATTGGGTTTTCTACTCGAAAAAAAAAATACACTTACATTGAAATAAATGCCAAGGAATGGCTAGAGAATTTATATTATTCACTCGTACCTGTCACTGGATTGGTTGAAAAGTGACAGTGCTATTAAAAATGTCTTCTTGCCTCTCTACAGAATGGCACAGAGGGCCATGCCAGCATTTCCTGAATGGGAGGAAATGGATATGGTAGTAAGAGTAAGCAAATCTTTATTCCCCTCCACCATCCTGACACACCAGACTCCAAAGAGTGACTGGGTGTCTCTCTGTGTATTTTATGTATATAAGCTGCCAATTCCAATGAAAACCCCCCTCCCACTGGGATGGAAACTGCTTATTCATTTTCTTACGGATTTTCAAGGGCTCTTAAATAAATCCTAGGAAATTTTTCTCTCTTCTGACAGAGGGGAAGAACATACATGCATATATGATGATAGCTGAAGAGCTGCAGTGCAGTAAAAACAATTTTCCCCCAAAGAAACCCCTCTGAGGATCCTTTTTGCCCAGTCCTTGGACAAGAACTGTGACATCAGGAAGCAGAAACACTGGGCAGCCACAGCCACTGGGAAAGGAGTGGGACATTCACTGGGGAGCAGATGTCTCTGGTGGCAGCTTCCCCAGGGGCTGTGTGGGGTCCAAAGGGATTGTGCTTGTGGTGTGTTTTGAGATTACCAGAGGCCAGACAAAATTAAGGGAATAAAAAGCAATTCTGTTTATTGAAGAGCCTTCAGGTACATTTTGGGCAGGAGAAGCCCCCCAGGGGCTACACCCAAAAGGAACCACAGGTCACAGGTTTTAATATTTTTATAAGTTTGGTCTGTTTGCATATTGAGGATTAATCTTCCAATTACAGCTTCAGGTAATGAAATAATTTACCCCAAGTTTGCTCCCCCAACTCACTTGTTTACATTTCTGGGGCCTGAGGCAGTGAGGTGTCCTTGATTCCCAGCCCTAGAGGGGAATTTTTGTGTCTGACCAAAATGGGAAAGCAGAGCCAACACTGCGTATGGAGTTGAGAGCTATGCATTAAAGACCTGCAGGATTGCAAATATATGAAAATATAAAAGCTAAAATCCTAAGGCATCACCTGGAGGTATTAGTAGTAGTGGCTCAAGGTGCTGTGCCAGAAACAACTCTGTTCTCTCAGGCATGGCTGGGGACAGGCAAGTTCCTGAAGCCACCTGAGCTCTTTTCTGTCAGATTTCAATTCTGAACTCTCTGTCACCAAGGCTGCCTGTGTGTCACCAGGGCCAAAGGCAGAACTTACAGAGTGTGCAGAAAACAAAAAAAACCCAAACAAACATTGATGGAAGTGGGGTGCCATGGGCAAGGGCCACAGAGACACACAGGTTTGCAGGGCAGATTTTAGCTGTACTGAGCAATCAGATGCTCATTGATTAGTGCTAACTTTACACAGACTTTTCATTACTGTCTGAGAGGCTCAGAAAAATTACTTTTTTCATTTCTGAGTTTGATGTGATCTCAATACACTTCCTGTTATTCTGCCCAATCTATAAGATTTCCTCTTTTTTTTTTTAATTAATTGTAATATCAAGTTTCTAGCACTTGCAAGAAATCTTTTGCATATTTAATTGCTGACTGATATTGACATTTATCTGTGTCCTGAGAGTAGGAGCAGCTGCATGTTTTAATGTTTCTTTGGGGCCTGGGCAACTTTTTATGTCTACTAATGAAATGAGTATCAGTGGGAGGGCTCTGAATGCACAACAATCAAAAAGCAACAATAAAAGCTTTCCCGTACTTGCACAAAGTTATATTTCTTTGCAATCATCCAACGCTAAACTGCAGAACAGAGAACAAGCTGGAGAGAAATAAGAGAGGAGTTTGACTTAAATGCCACTGTTTTTCATAAAATCTTTGTAACAGAAACAAACTTCTTTCCCCTTCACTCCCAGGAACCTGCCATCCCTGGCCCTGACTCGTGAGCCACCATTAAGAAACTGCCAGAATATGAAGACAAAAACAAAAAAAGAAAATTCTAACTTCAAAAGACAGTTTAGAAGATTTCCATCTGAACACGAAAAATCAGTCTCTAGAAGCCATCACTAAAAATTACTCAAAGTTAGAAGGATTTTATGCACTAATTTCAAAACTATCTGGCTTACAGTCTTAGTGTCTACTGTTTAAAACCATATGGGGCAATGCCACCAAACCTGACCTCCAGCTCTTTAAGTGTATTTTACACAGTTCTGCATCATTTTCCCAGGGTATTCGGGCACTAGAGTTTTCACTTTTACTTTCTTCTGTCAAAATCACAGGATGATTTCACTGGAAAACTGCTATTCACTTTTAAATGCAGGAAGAACCATTTTATTTTATTTTTGTTTTCACTTCAGAAAATGCAGTTCAGTTTTGCAGTTCAGCAAATGCAGCATTTGTTAAAATCTAGTGAGCTACAAAGAATATCCAAGCCTCTCCTGGTAAGAGAATAAAGATTAAAAAAAAAGAATCAAATCATTGAAAGTCACAGAAAGTATGAATCATTGTCATTCTGATGTCTCAATTCTTTTTTTCATATGGATTATGCTAACAAAGCAAAAAAAAAATTCAATCTATATCTTTCTTCTGACAAGGTCTTCTCACAGAATTCATAATTATATCATCTCTAGCCATTTATCTTAAGTTAATAATTCCACTGCCCTTCTAGAACTGGCATTTTGCAAATACACTACACTACAGAAGCTACTCGAGGCAGTAATTTATTTTCAAATAACATCGTTATGTTATCCTCTGGCATGTAGGCTTAAGTAGATTGCTTATCTACAAAAAATGAATATAGTAGAAAGTGTACCGCCCAAAATAAGTTCTGGGAGAAAAACAAATGTCTTCCTAAAAAAATTCAGTTCTAATCACTAATTAGCATGCAAATACTAATATTACATGGAGAAACAAAAGAATAAATAGGGATTATAGCAGAATAATCCTTCCAGAGTTTTTTTTCTAGTCTATTGTTTTCCATGTTCTTAAATCTTTGAAGAATTAAAGATTAAGGCAAGTCATTGTGTCTCTGTCTTTTGCAGGTGCTCCCTTACAGTAGTTATTCCTTGGAACTGCTTCCAAAGAAACTTCCATCACCACTGGAGTCCAGGACTCCTTTCAGCCTGGCACTTACAGCTTTGGTGGAGGCACTTTAACAGGACACATCATAATGAGATTCAGACGGTGAAAGCTGATGAGCAAACCATAAACAATTGAATTGTTAGGATTATTAACCTCTGGAAATCCTCTAAAATGAGGTATAGTCTGCATCCCATAGTATCTTCAACAAGCAAAGATAAAAAAGCAGAGAACAAGGCCTCAATAGGAATTATGAGCTGGTTGTTATGGTTGTTTGGTCCTTGTCACTGCAGATTATGGAATCATGGAATGTTGGGGAAGGGATCTTTAAGACCCTTTAGGCCCTTGAAGACCCTTCAGTCCTTCAATGACCCTTTAGTCCCAGGTGCCTGCTGGGGACACCTGCCACCAGCCCAGGCTGCTTGAGGGCTGATGCAGCTGTGCCCCACTCATGTACTCTCCTGGCTACACTCACCCACAGATCCCTGTCCTTGGCACCCTCCATCCATGGAGCCCCTGTGAGTGGGGAGCTCTGTGCCAGGGGGATCCCTCTGGCTGAAAGCACATCCTGTGCAGCCAGTCCTGCTCATGCACAGAGCACGAGGAGCCTCAGCAAGGCTGCTCCAGGCACTCCAGGATCCCTGGATAAGATCCCTGACAGGGCTCCATCACTCTTAGCAGAGGGACAGAGCTCACAGCACTTCCAAGGTTTTGATCAGTGCATCATTAATACAAATCAGCTGATGATTGCACTCTCGATTCAGTGATCTCTGCTGGAATTTATGGGGCTGCAGGACATTTTCGGTTCAAAAAGGTTTAATCTTCAAATCTCTTCCCCTTTGATATTAAACTGCTATGTCTTCTGACAGCCAGGACAAAGGATAAATCCACAAAATCAAAATAGGTTTCTAAAGCTATCTTTGTCAAAGGAGTTAAGAACAGAGGACACAGAGTTTCTCTCTTACAACCCAAGATCAATTCTGCAGGCCAAATTCTCAGCCAGCATAAATCAGTGCAAGTTCATTCAGATAAAGCTGACAGGATTTTTTACTACTTGTGGAACCCATATTGAGAGTTCCACAATTTTGTGATCCTCTTTAATGTCTGCAAAGGTCTTTAAGGAAGAACAGCCAATAAACAAATGCTAATAATCTAGACTGATATGCATACAAACAAAGTAATCAGGTAAAGCAGGCTAGAATTACAGTTTTACAAGACACTGTAAGCCCAAGGAGAGATAGAAGATAGAAAATGCATTCATGGGTTTACCACTTACCTTGTTTTTGTTTTAAATTATAGCCTTGTAAATTTTTCTGGACTGTTTATTCAACATGCAAAAAAGGCAGCCTGTGCATGAAGTAGCCATTGTGAATCTCCTCATTTCTATACCCATTAGCTGAAAGTATACAGCCAATTCTCAGCCTTGTATTTTAGGTCATAAATCTGCTTCTTCTGTTCCATGGGCAAATTAAAAGCTATATATCTTTTGTCAAAGTCTTTCTGACACAGAGCTCCTACCTTCACAGCCTAAGGCTAGCTGTGTGTCTGGGAAAATTATATACAATAGGCACTGACAGACATGCAGTCCAGCATTTAGGCTCTAGTCAACATATTTTTATACATATAAAAATCATTCTACCTTATAACTTGACCACAATCTATACATATTTAAAAGGATTACAGGCATATGAAATAAGAAAAATCCTTTTAAAAGGATAGGAATGTGGTCTGAATTCGATACCTCAGCAATCTTTAAAACTTCTCTGCATCAACCATATGCCTTAGCCCCTGCATTGCACTGACACAAGTTGCACTGTCACAGCCATAATCTATTTCCTTGTGTTCTAGCCACTGCCATTGCTTCATTTTCTGATGAACGTGTGGGCACTGCTTTTCAGCCCAATATGCAAACAGCGTATGTATTTTAATTAAATGCGTACAAAATGATGTTTGGGAATGCCAGCTTTGTCATGTGTCACAGCAATGGCTTCTCTAGCTATATTGGAGTTTTATGGCCTTGAAATGAGGCATTGCAAAATGGCAATAGTTAAGAAGCCACGCACGAATTTTGCCATTGTGGAAAATTTTCTAAATGATGGGCTCCTGAACATCTTTTAAAAGCCGCAAGAAGATGAAAAGAAGTAATTTTAACTGTAAAACAGAGAAATATTTCTAAGAAACTGAGGGTTTCATCTACTTATTTGTTCAACAGTTCTACCCCTCTGCCCTAGGCAGCTGCTCTTCAGTGTCTCATTCTACTTACCCTGCGAGTAACCCTTGTTTCACCCTTTTATCTGAAACACTGCTCACCCCCCTTAGATCTCTTTGGTTTATAGCTGCCATTTTCACTATGTCATCTCTGTGATCAGAGATGTTCATCTTTATCCTTTCCTAAGTGATATTGTTCTCACATAATTTACTTCCTCAGTTATTCTTTCTGGAAAACCTGGAAGGCCTGTCTTCCTTCCATTTAACACAGCCACAGTGTCAATAGAGTTGGTAGATTTGATCTGCAGTTTCCATTTACTGCTCATTCTGAAACAAACACAAAGTAGTGCTACTAGCCAAAAATACCTCTTATTCCTATTTTTGAATACATGGTTTATATTCCTTAGGAGAACAGTTCACTTTCCAACTGTCATCTTTTGTCCTAAAGCAACCAGCTTTAGGATGCTTTTATGGGCCATGCAATTTTTCCTTCTCAATGCTGATGATGGTAGTTAAATTTGAGGATGTGATGCTGCTGTCATCTCATTTCATGCAGCACTACAGGAAGGGAAGTCATATCTCACTTCAGAACAAAAGTCATTTACAGAATAAAAAGTGATAGAGAATAGCATTAGAACTGCTTGCAGAGAGTCTTGTAGTCAGGTTCTCTGACTTTCCATGCTAGTTAAATACACGCCCAGGCCTTGCCAGTCTTAAACTACTTACAGACTTTTATTGTGTATTTCACACCAATTCAATTTCAAATCCCCAAGTCTGATTTAATTAGAAAGGCAACAAAATCTGGGAAAGCAACCAGGCATCTAAAACTGCTGCACTCTGTTTATTAGGCTCTCAGAACATATAAACTCTTCAGCATCGCTGGCACTCCCAAACTGACGGCGGCTTCCCTAATGGATGAAACAGCACACTTTTAATAATGTAAGTCTCCAATAAATGAGGCTTCCCTGGGCCCAATCCACAGGTGGCACAGCTGTGTCCGAGTCATTCCCACACCTGCAAGGACGTGGGAGTGCTCAAGAGGAAGAACAGCCATTAAACAAATCAATGTCTGCAGCGAGGGTGGACAAATCCACAGCTCCCCCCAGAAAATAAAAGCCATTGTAGTGCCAAGGCTTCCCTCTGAAATCCATCTCTGCATACACAGATGGAAGACTTAATTTGCTTTACAAAATTCAGTTATTTTATGCTCTTGCATCTCGTGCTACACCGGTGGAATTTTCTGCATTTCTTATGAAAGTGGCATTTTACGATAAACGCATTTCTGATTGCATTGTTTAGTGACCTGACATTGTTAATAAACATTTAGTGTGCTGGCATTGTGACTTTGCTTGTCTGACCCACACTTTGTGTCTTCAGAAAACACATTGATCTGGGCAGGAACATTTAAGTAATAAAATATTGCTCTGTGTGAGGAGGACTATCAGATTGCTATCCCCAGCAAACACAAATTGTTCTCTTTTTAAGCTGCTTGAAATGAAAAACACCACAACACTGGCATATTTGCTTGCATTATTATTTTAAATTATATACACACAGCATCTTATTAGAAGAAATCATATGCTCCCTAGCTGACAGATTTCACAATTAGAAATAGATGTTAAAATGTCTTAAATAACAAATTGATAATCTTAGTTCTGCTTTCCAGAATGTGTCTGCATTCCTTAAAACCTCAACCAGAAGGGGGAGTAAAAAATTGGATTTATAATCTACTGCTTACAGAATTGGCAATAGTTTTTTGCGTTTTTTTTTTTTTAAATTGAGAGAAATATTTTTTCCAATTTCTTGTCAAACTTCTGTTAAAGGTCACAAAACCAAATATAGGAAACTACAGGGAATACACAGAAGATGTTTATGCATTTTAACTACATTTTAAAAAACTCCAAACATATTTGTGCTTCTAAATATCTTCTTAATTTCAAAATATTTATTCTTTCGTAAAAGATTGCAATTCACATTCACACATATGAGTGCAAGTCTGCAGTGTAACTCTATTAACTTTAAAATCTTCAAGTATAAAGGCTGTAATATACAAAACACTAGGTCAGGAGCTATCTTTGTGGAGTAATTTCAGCTTAATACTGGAAAAGGAGTAAATAAAGCTGAGAAGAAAAGCAGTGAAGAAACACTCTCAAAGAGAGTGAAGAAACCCTCACAAAGAGTGAGGTGAAGTGGCTGAAGAATCTAATAATTACAGGACATGGTCTTACTTATTTTTGTTTTAATCTGTTCATTATTGGGACATTCTTCCTCAGTCAAAAAAGGGAAAGTTTTCCTCTGTATTTTTTCTTCAGTGTGTTGCTATTTTCAGAGAATACAATTCTCCTTTTTCTACCATAACCACACTGCACACTCAGCACCACACTCAGAGCCTCCTCCAACTGCAAAGTTAAAGTGTTAAAAAATCAACTCCTTTTGCAACACCATGGGAATTATCTCTGTCCTGACACCCCATTTCATTTACATGAAACCCTGGTATGCTTCAGTGCCATTAATAATTTTGTACATGTTTAGCAGCTCTCAAAATCCCTTAGCCAAGGAGTGGCTGGTGGCTTGGCCAAAGCTGTGCCAGCCTCCACCTGTATCACCCCAACCCATCACAGAGCTGAATTAAACAGAAGAGCACTGTTAAAACAAGATTAATCTTCCCCTCCTCATTGATCAAATATATCTCAAAGATCAATATGTGTTGAAATACTAAATAGTTATGATTAATCAGTGAGGAAAAACCAGACTCAGGTTACATAATGTTAGGAACACAAATGCAATACTTCCTCATGTACTCCTAGGCACTGGCCATTACTCCTAGTCATATTTATATTTGACGTAACACCACATAGTGGACTATAAGGTTATGTTTTCCTCCACAAATTCTGCATAGAAATACTCCAGAAAGAAATCAGAAATGCTCCTGAATCATAATTCTTGTTACAAGAAGGAAGGAAGGAAATGAAAACAGATCTGGGGTACCTTCTCTTATCTCCAGTCTGAGGAGCTCAGACCTGTTCAAAGAACAAATAATAGCAAAATTTCCTCTGTCTTGCTCAAGTCCAGAAAAGAACAGCAGAGAAGGCAATTAGTTTAGGGAGCAATTATCTTCCCTGAATGTCTTTACAGGACAGAACTGTGAGACAAGGCTTGGAAAAAATCAGACTTTGATAAAGGTCAGTGGCATATAATCTATTTTGGCAATTACTTGTCAAATATAAGAATGGTTTAAAATACACTGAAGCAACTCAGGAAATCTGGTGACAGGACTGTTTTACACAATGTACTCGCTATTCTTCAAAGGTAACTCAGAATTTAACACTGGCAAGACTGAAATAAAATGGGATGTGAGAGAAGAAGGAAAGAAGCAATATTGCATGTCCTGAGTGTGAGGAGTTTCTGGCACAGCTGTGGTGTGTGATCTAATGCTGCTTGGGTTGTTGTGCCATCAGCCACTCCAGGCTTTGTTCTTCATCCCTCCCCACTCTCAGACACGAGTCAGGCATCAGTGACCTGCTGGCACACGAAGAGAGCTGACCCCTCGTGTGCTCCAGGGCTGCAGAAACCTTTCAGGAGGAGTTCTGCAGCACACTCAACACCCCACTATCAAGCATCCTTATTTTTTTTCCACATTGAATTACAATTTTCTCCCCTGGAGATTCATCCCCCTAGGTCTCCATGTAAAGATGGGGCATTTTTGGGGTCAGATTTGAAATGTTTGACCCACCTGCTGTTCCAAAGCTACACAGGCTGCATTCCCCCACCAGTTCTGACACTATATGATTTCATCTGTGCCAGTGGTGGAGGCTGATTGAACATCAGGAGGGAGAGAGAACATTCCATAAAACTGCAGGCGGAAAAGGTTTGCCAATTATTTTTCTTCTCATGACTACTAGGATGCACAGATTCCTTTTGGCAGTTCCCCTTGTTTTGTGCCCATAAAATAAGTTTAATAGCTGAATTTTCCTTAAGATAATCAGAGGCTGTATAATTTATGCATCTGAATAGCATTGTAGCCAGATGTAATTTTGCTTGAAGTTTCAGCATTACAGTTAGTAATGACTCTGCTGGCTGTGTTTTGTAGAATTTGCAATTTATTTAACAGTTGACTGAGCACTGACCCCATATAATATCGCCATAATCAAAATGTGGCAAAAATTAAAAATTAAAATCTAAAAAGAAGTCTGCACCTTCTGGGAAACAGGCAGCCTACAAGTGGACAGGGTACAAGAAGCAATCTCTAAAATGACAGGTAACTAACGTGGCCTTTAAAGTTTATAGCCGAGACCAACTAGCCAATCAAAGCTTGAGCTGAATTAAGGTTTGAAACATTCCCTAAGTCATAGTTATGGCTTGAGCCTTTTGTTTTGTCAGCCTTTCTGCCATTCAAGTCCCTCTCCCTGATTTGCAAGAGTTGGTTATTTTGTGATCAGAAAAGGAAAGTATCAGAGGGTATCCTGTGCTTCCAAAGCACAGGGGAGGCTTAGTGGGAGGAGAGTTAAATTTCAATTCCCGTCTGTTTCTGCCATGGCATCCCAAAGAGCGGTAGAGCAGTGCCAGGTGGGAAGCTGGGACTTTCTAAAGCACATTTCACACTGCAAGGGAAGCCCCTTGTTTTCCAGAGCAGCTCCTCCTCACTCTGCTGGGCTGTCCCAGCCTTTCCCAGGTGCTGTCCCACTCTGCAGAACCCTCCCTTGCTGTCCCTCACTGACCATGTCCTGCTCACCTCTTCCTGTACATCCCACACTAGATCTACAAGTCTGTTTGGGTCATTACTTTATTTTGGCCCTGTTTAAAATAAGGTTTGCAGTTAATCCACCTCTTAGCACACCCACCAGGTGACATTTAATAAACTGTATTCTTCATTAACATTTCCTTCCCAAGCATTAGAGATGATTAATGGTGATAGAGAAATACAGTGTCATCAGCATAAAACAATGATCTATGGTGATAAAGAAAACAGCATCATCAGCATAAAAAATTATTAAGTTATTTGAAGAGCTAAAGTTAAGATGGGAAGAAGCAGATCCAGAATTTGCTGCAAGTTCAGTCTAGCTCTGCTACATTTGTCTTTCTGATTTTTCCTGTGGAAATAAGTGTGGCTGGCACTTTTCTGTGTCCCCAGCAGGGGTGACAGAGCCTGTTGGGAGACACTGCACTGCAGCTACAGCACAATGCACAGCGATGGAGCTTTCTCTCAGATTCCCCTGCACTGCCTGTGAATCCTCACTGCATTCCTAAGCCAATTTAGATCACAGGCCAGTATTACACACAACTTGCAGCAGGCTGCTCTACAATTTGTGTGCCATGTGGGATACAAAGAGCCATGAAAGATTTCCTTTCAAAGCACTCAAAAGGCTGAAAAGATTTCCCAGCCGGTTGCCATTTACACGAATAATCCAATTGGAGTGAGAGTGTTTCTAACAAAGTTAAAAAGTGGCAGCACAATCGAAGAGTCTTACCCAAGATAGGAACATAGGAACAGCACTTTAAAAATGGGAAAGTAAGTGACAAAAAAAAAAAAAAAAAAAGAAGCCTCATGGTACACAGGTACACAGACACAGGAGACTGGATCCAGTGTGGAATATGTATTCAAGACTACAATGCTTTAAACCCCATACAACTTCCCAAAGTTTCTCACATCAGCGATTATTTTTTCCCCCTGAAGGAAAAAGTCCTAATAACAACAAAAAAAGTGAAAGACAACTGTGCTAAAAGGTCATATTAATTTGATAGTGCATTAGGAATGGGCATTTGACCCTCAGGATTCTCTGAAACAGGAATGGGCTACCCAGCATGACAGCTGCTTACATCTGGGCCACAATGAAAAGTTAACACCACAAGTTCCTTTGTTCCATTAAAAAAAAAAATGCCAGAAGTCTTTGCACTTTTCTCCAAATGTCACTCATTCATAATAAAATAAACAAATAAAACAAAAATCCAACACTTTAATAGTTTGGGGGTGGAGGGTGGTAGGAGGAGATTTTCATTTTATAGTCACATTCACTGCAGCTACAGAATCAGGTATGCCAGTAGTCAGAGCAGTTACCTACTTGATAGCATTGTTCCTAATTATTTGCTGTTCCTTCTCATTAATTTTCAAACTTGATTATCTTGATTTCAACACCACTAAAAGAGTCATTTAGAGAAATAATGGAGAAGAATGGTTCCAGTGCCTATTCATGCTGTCCTCTTCCATAAATCGCTCTCCAACTTTAAACACTTCCATTTATAGCTACGATATTTTTTGACCTTTATGATGTTTCCAAGCCTCTTTAACCATCAGCAGCACACTGACTACTGAGAGATTTTTCCTCTTGCATAGTCTAAGTGTCTATATAGAAGTGCCACTGGCAGAGGAAATAAATCTGAAGCAATTCTCCCCTCTTGCAAAGTGAAAAACTCATGATTATGTCTTTAGCATTAACATGGCAAATTGAAAGCCACAGACTAAAGGTGCTGTATGTGACACTTACACAAAAACATGCAAATTTGAGGCCAAAGAAGCAGGGATCCTGCTTTCCCCTCTGCTCAGGTACCAGCCCACAGGGAAGAGCCTCTCCTGAGAGGAGGAGAGCTACACTGGGAGCAATGACCACCACACACCGATTCCCTACTCACAGATGCACCACTCCATAGTGTCAGAAAACAGCTTTTAAATAGAAATGCCTCCTAGAGGTCTTCTATATCTGGTTTTGCATGTCACAAAGATAAGATTTTTCTCTCCTGACACAAATTACAAAACTCTCCATTCAAGTCAGGCAACAGCCAGGGTCTTTCTACCAAGATGAGGAAATGCTCCCTGAAGAAACTGGATGAGTTTAAGAGTCATCAATAAAAAAAGGGGAAGGGTGGTAAGAACTGCCAACTATTTTCTATACATTTGTATTTAAATATTTGAAACAACTTACTTTGACCAAGTTCATAGTGTTTTAACTAGAATATTAATGAGAGCAGAGAATTCTAAATGAATTACGGAAATTGTGTGCACACCAAAAGTCATTCACTCCAAGAGTATCTCATTGTACAGAACGTACAGACTTGAGGTGAAGAAACATTTCAGGTTGCTTCTGCATACAACAAAATGAACCATGCTTCCAGATCAGGAACTGGCTTGTAGAATTGCTTTGAACAGCAAATTAAGCTCCATTCTCTGCCCCACTGCTGCATGGACTGTCTCACATGATCTGATATTTCTTAACAATTTTTTTTCCTAAGTTGAGTTAAAATACATCACTCCAAAACCCACCGCTTTTACAGATGAAGTGGAAAGGAAAAAAACTAGAGGCTGAAAAAACTTATTTGTTATTCAGCTGGGAAAGGCAGAATTGTTTTACTCTGCCTATCTCACTTGCTGTGAAAGCAAGTTTCTGTAATAGCAATTCAGTTCTTGTTCTTCAGACTACGAAGAGATTTTTTTGGGCTTGGATAAGTGCCCAAAACATACTCCTAACTATTCCAGTTCTATCGAGTCTCTGAAAAAGCGCTGCATGTATCTTTCCAGAATTTAGGTCTTTTTATTTCTGTCTCAGATGAAAGCACACAAAGCTAAACAAGGGAAAAGGGAGGAAAGTGATCTGAACTATACCTTATCTGAGATAAAGAATGGCTCATTTAGAGCCTGGCTGGAGTTCTGGATGAATAATCATCTTAACTTTTGTCTTATTCCAAAAATTCTTCCAACAATATTTTAACCCTGGGTATCTGAAATTCTAACTTTCGTCAAGTAAAAGTGAATTACGATGATACTACAACAAAAGGCAGAGGAGATGCATGTAAGACTTATTCTTTCACTGAAAGTCAACAACCACATATTAACAGCAGTGCCTTGAGAGATGGGAGCAGTCACATCAAACAGAAAAGTTTTCACCTTGAACTTGGTGTAAAACTTAAACCATTACACCATAATAAAAACTTTTAAAAATAAGAAGTCTCTCAACATCTAGCATTCTAAAACTCAAGTAATATTTTTTTTTGGTTTTCTTTCATGGGGCACTTCACACTAGAGATACTTGGTAGGTGATCTAGGCTCTCCCCAGTGCCAAGCTGTCTGTGAATGCAAGGCAAATGTCACAGGAATCAGCAGCAAGCCAGCAGGAAGAACAGTACATCATGGTCACAAACAATCTCTCCAATGTCAATCATCCTTCAAACAAGAGGAAAAAATACCTTGTTCTCATTAATAAACATGAGTTTGTTTTCAGATGAAATCTCCTCCTTATTCCCTCAAAACACCTAAGGGCCCCAGATTGCTGTTTGGGTTAGCAGGTATGTCCTGGCTGCAGAACAGAGAGCTCTGCTTTGTGATCTCTTGCATTTGAAACAGCTGAACAGCAAAAGAATAGGCTTCCAGGACTATTCACTTATTGGTAGTGTTCATTCATGCTTTAAAAAGTTCAGTTTGTTCTTGTACATGTTTCAAATTCTCTTTTCACAAAATATCAGTGGTCATTTTTCCTGGGTTTTATATTATCTACTGTTGAGCAGGAGGCTTATAAACTCCCTACTCTCCATTTGCATGCCTCTACAATAACGCTCCAGAGGAGGAGAGGCCTATCTCCACAGGATACCTGCACTTGTGATGGGAATGGAATAAAATATTGCTGTAGCAAAGGCTGAGTTTAAAAAATGCTCCTTTAATAGACTCTTCCACTCGAATCAATTAAAGCAAGTCAAGTATAAGTTCCACTGTTTCATTTTCCAGAAGTAGCATATCAAACAAAATTTGAACAGCCCTGTATGACACCAGAAATCAGCAAGAGGAAAAATACTGCATGTTATGCACCTCATGCACTGTCCAGAAATTATAGGAGGGAGTCAAGAACTTTAAAGTTCTTGAAAGATATTTCAGAGCCAGTCAGCCACATGCTGTACAGCTCCAGCACATGCAATCACCAGGAAATGACTCAATTATGCTGTGACATCTGAAGCACACATTTGACACATGTCATGTTTAGGCCATTTTTGGGATTTGGTCAGTCCAAAGCTTCTTTCTTGGCAGTGCGGCCATGAGCTACAGGAGCCACCCAGCCCTTTTCTATCTTGCAGAAGGCACAGCTTTGCTATTGCAAAACGTGGCATTTTTAAAAGGCCTATGAGATGAGATATTTACCTTTCTCCCTCAATTCCCTGCTATTATCTCTCTTGAGAGCATCAAGTCATCATAAGGCCACGTTCACCTCTGCAGCCCAAAGGAGCTCGAGCATCCTCAGCTGTTTTGGCTGGGCTCAGGCAGCTCTGCTGCACCAGAAAGCCCCATAGCCTCCAGCACAGTGACCTGCTGCGGGTGTTTCAGGTTGACACTAAATTCAAGCTGTCTGTCCATAAACTCACCAGTCAATTTTGCCATTTGCCCTTCCCTGCTCAGTCCCCCTCACATGATCTTTTACAGAGCTCACACACAGGTCTTGGACTAACTGCACTATTTGCTTCATATGGAACAGTCTATACCTTCAACTAACACACAGAAACCAATAGTTGGCCCAGCTTCATTTGTAAAAAACTCAGAATAAAAAAGAGACAATCAGCTGTACAAATAGAAGGAAAAAACCCAGAGTAGCTCTAACAGTTGCCTTTCTAAGAGCTGGGAAATTCAAATGTAAAACAATCCTCCAGGTGGTGTTCCAGGAGCTAAATTTGAGAAGTTGCAAGGAGAAATGTATTTACTGCTAGCTGTGAATCCTGCCAAGGTACCAAAGGCTGAGCAGGGACCGCAGGGAAGCAATGTAACCTTTGTTTCAAGTGCTGTGGGTATATTACAAGTCACTGAATGGGTGCCAAGGAGAGGAATGTTTTCAGGCAAAATGACAGGAAATCCCAAGTGTTAGGTATTTGGTTGATTTGGAAAATTAGATCATTAAAAACTCTGGTGGTTTTGAGTGATTTAAATATTAAAAGAAGAGAGGAAGAAATTAAATGCAACAGGAAACAAGAGGAATGACAGATACTGGAAAAGGAGCAAGGAAAAGCAGATGCAATAGTTCAAAATCACACAAAAAAGAGAAACAGGAACAGATGGATTTCCATAAAAAATAGAAAAATCTCTATGTTTATTTTCATTTGAAGTCAATGGAAGAAAGAAGTCCTAAAGGCATTGAGATAGTTTAATTTTCAGGGCTGGTCTGGTTGACATTTTCTTTTGAACACCAGATTAAATAGCACAACTCAGCTAACAGCATCTTTGCTATAAATGCTATGGGGCTAAAGACCAGATAAGCAGCAGCATTTAAAGCCTTTTTCCCTATGCAAATAAGGGCTGGTAAATACTATCAACATACACATATTTTGAGTGAGATGAAAATAAAAAAATTGTTGACTGCTCAAGTCCTGATTCTGATGCCAACACCTCACATCAGCCTGAGACTTATGAGACAATGATTCCAAAGATGTCCTAAAAGAGACAAACAGAAACATGTAAACACATTTAATTAACTACATACTAACTCATTACTCGCAGTAGTGTTTGAATTTCTCAGGGTCAGGATCCTTTAACACGAAATATGAACACACTGACACAACCATCAGGGTACTTGAACTTCTTCACCTGAAGCTTCCATTCTCAAAGGCAACAAATTGACAAGAATATCAGTTCCCATATTAAGATATTAGACTACAGGAGTCAAAGTACTAAACAAAAATTTCAGAAAACACTCCAAAATTCAAAGTTTCTCAATTCTTCACAGGGAAGCATCAGACAGTGAAAATTTAGATGTACATTTCAACCTTTATATGTTTTTGTAATTTTAAATTATTTAAAGTTGCATTATTTTAACTTTTGAAGTTTTCAGTAACATAAAAGTGCACACATTGAACAATATTTTCTGATTCAAAAAAGAAGTAAAATGTTAAGAAAAAAGAGACCAAAAAAATCAATCAACCAGCCAAAAAACAGTAAAAAAAGAGGGAGGCCTGAAAGAGATTTTGGGAATGTCAAGCAGAATGTCACAGCAGCACTGAGGTTACCCCTGTGGGTGCACCTATGCTATACATCAGCAGCCTGGAACCAGAAAATATCCAGCACCATATGTCTAATATAGGCCTGGACACCAATGAAGCTCTGAAGAAGGTGGTTGTTATTCCATTGGGAAAACAGGTCCATAAAGAGCCAGTTCCATGGAAAAGAATCTCAATTTTATTAATGTTTTTGAGTCTAGAAAAGTTTTATACTCTAATATGCCTGCAATAATGTCTAATGTATCTGACTTAAAGGACAGAATTGTAATAAAGTTAGAAGCGTACAAAATTGCAAAAAGGACAATTTGAACTGAAGCTCTCAACATTAACATCCAGGTTTTGAGGATTCAAAAGTGAGCTATGAAACACCAGAAAATTGAGGCCTTTGGTAAATGTCAACCAAGGGAAATGTGACTTAGATTATTAGAGAGTCAAAGAATATAATCCACAGTAGATCACTTCAGCCCTGGCTAATTACTAAAGGCACCAGTTCATTACACTGCTCTCAGTATATCTAATTCAGTTTGCTCTGCAGTTCATCTATTATGTCTTTTTTATGTGTTCCTGCACTGGCTGTTGCCGTGTACAACCTGCTCTGAAAGTTCTTCTCAGCTCCTGCCATTTCCACTCAGTCCAGAAACCCTGACTGAGGTTTGCTCAGTTTCAAGCCGATTTTTAATCAGCAAGAACAAGAAGGAAGAGAGAAAAAAATTAATAATAAAAAAAAAGAGTGAAGGATAAGCTCATGTTTAAAAATCAGGACCACAGTTGAGACATTTTCTGTAATAAGCTAAGCAACTGGAGTTGGTTAATAGGAAACCATTGTCAGATGCAAATTTGAAATTCAAAAGAACAAAGCTATTTAACCTATGATCAGACCATTTAAAAGATACATTTCATTACAAAGAGCTACTGAAATTTATTCCCATGAGATTCTGTTGGTGTTGAAATTTTACAAGGATTCAAGACTTAAGTATATTCATATATTCAGACGTAAAAAAAAATCCCATTCAGGGTTAACAACTACAAATATCCAAAAATTTGTAATTCACAGATGATTGGGTAAGTATCTTAAAAGGTCTTTTTTTATTAATGTATTTTTCTTGTTGTCTGCCCTGGACACTTTTTATTGACCAGTGCTGGTTCGCTGAACCTTTGGTATGGCTTAATATGATCTCTCAGGCAAACTACTCCTCCCTCAATGACTTAGTAATTGTTCTGAACACAATACTCATTTTTTGCACAATTTTTACCTTTTCACAGAGCAAGCATGAGGTAGTAACAGTTGCACACACCTCACAAACCTCTACAGCATTTAAAAATACTTTAAGAACTTCAGAGCAGTAGCAAAACACTTAATAGGAACAAATATTTTAAGTTGGGAAATTTGAAGTGTCAGTTCATGAAAATCTGTACTCCATATCAAAGAATATTTATTATCCATATCTGACTTTCCAGCAGTTAACAATAATAAAAACATTTTTTTAAGTGACCATAACAAATTTCTTTTACACAGTGCATGCCATCCTTGTCATTTTTATGGCTTGGAACTACAGTAACATAATGGATATTAAAACTGACATACTCCCATATTTTAAATAGTTCTCATCTGCTCATATTTTTTGTTTAATAGGGTTCTCAAAAGTCATTCAGAGCTAATTAATATTAGTTTTAATTGAGTTTTGTACTGGTATTAGAAGGAAAACTGAAAAACCAGCTTGCAGTAATTTCCTATACAATTAATCAAAAAATGCAGTATGTGTGAAGACAGTGTATAAATTAAAAATGACTGAAAGGCACAAGAAACTGTCAGGCAAACATGATCTGTGAGTGAAACGGGACCCATTCTCTTCTGTTTGTGCAGTGGGTGGACAGTCCAGCTCTCTCTAGCACAGATGAACAAGACAATCAAGCAGCTGAAATCCTCCCTTGGAACAAAAAGAAAAGCCAAGCTGTTCTGGAGTCATGCTGGTCATGCTGGGAGGGAGCAGCCTCTGATGACAACTTCAGAAACTTAAAATCTAAGTCATCTGCAGCTGTCTTTAGATGCCTTTGGCCCCTCAGCAGTAAAGGACCAAAAGCAGTATTTCCTAAATCTTCAAGTTGCCAAGAGCACAACTTGTTCTCAGTACCACTCTTACCACATCAGTTGCAAACATGTCCACAATTCCCAATATATTTTTTAAACTCTTGGACTATGAAGGGCGGTCAAAGCCTCTAATTTAGACAAGCCCTGGACAGAAGCTTCCTTCCAAAGCCAGCTCTGTTTGCTTGTTTTGATTTCACAAGAACTGCCTAAGCATATTTCCAGCAGGATGACTTGATCTCTTTGCTGGGCCTAGTCTGAGATCTTGTGATGTCTCCCTGGTTTGGCACTCCCCAGATCTGCATGCTGTCCCTTGATAAATGTGTGGAGACCCTTGAGCCCACCAGGGAAAGAGTGATGGTGAGTCCCTGGAAAGGCAGACTGTAGGCTCCAGGCATTCCTCCTAAGCTGGGGTGACACAAAAGGCTTCCCCCACGCTGCCCTGCAGGTTTATGTTAATGTACCCCAGTTCTGTTCTCCCCATTGGCTTTCCCTGCCCCTTTCACCCTTGTATGTTCATGTTCCAGAGAATTCTCCACTCCCCCGTTCCCCACTGGTCCCTTCCCCCCGCAGTTCCAGTCTGGCATTCCCTGCTGGCTGCTTCCCTTTGTCCCTCCCTGTGCCCTCAGCCCAGGGGATGCTTCCCTGCCCCCCTTTGTCCTGCCCCTAAACCTGGACCCGCCCTGGATCCTGGGCTTCTGTCCCTGGGTACCTTCAGCGCAGGAATGGAGCTC
>VZTB01000822.1:38796-88452 GCA_013397245.1 Thryothorus ludovicianus | reverse complement strand
TGACCTGAGCCTGGAACTGAGCTGTGACCTGAGCCTGGAACTGAGCCTGGAACTGAGCCCTGTCCTTAGCCTTGACCTGAACCCTGTTTTGAGCCTGGAACTGAGCCCTGTCCTGAGCCTGGAACTACGCCTTGACTTGACCCTGACATGGGCCTCGGACTGAGCCTTGTGCTGGGCTGTGTCCTGAGCCTCTCTGCCCCCTTTGGCCCTGTCAGTCCTCAGAAAGGGCTGAGGCAGCACAGAGCCATGTGAGACATGAGTCCAGGGGGATATCCGCACTTGCCACAGCTATGCAGTTCCCTAAGAGTCACTTCCCACCCCTAAAGGGAACAGCTTCTCTCTTCTTTTTAAAGGACAGCCCCAAATATCTGTGCAGCAGTGCAGTGGCCCCAGTCTGAAGTGCTATCACAGCTGTGACCATGGGAAAGAGTTTTGCCCTTCAATCTCACATCAAGCCTCTTGCACATGGACCATTTCTATTTCTGAGCAGTTCCCCAGCCCTCATCCCTGCAGAGCTGCTGCTTCCCTCTGCATCCTTGACCCCTGCCCTTGTTTCTAGCACAGCCAGGCTCCAGGTCAGGTGCGGGCTCCAGTTCAGGTGTGTTGCTTTAGAGTATTTGCTGGACAAATAGGATTTAACAGGATTTTTGGCTCCAGGAACTACTCATGAACTCCTGTCCTTTCCTTCCACTCATAAATGCATTTAATTTCTCTTCAACATCAGCTTAACATGGGTGGAGGCATCTATGTTTTATGCCTTTGTTTCTTTGAAATTCACTGGGATGGAGAAACGCTAATGTGTAATTTCTGCAGGAGGGAGAATGTGTTAACAGCCAACCCCCTCAAAGGACCCCAGATTAATTTAGTAAAAACAAAGGGCTGTGTGAATTCTGGTGTCAATCCAGTGAATTCTGCCATGAGCAATGGGAACTCAATAGGTGTGCTGGTCTGCAGCTTCACACGTTGAAGAGTTTTCAGTAATTTCACTGCAGATGCATAGAAATAATTGGTCTCATTCTGTATTAAAATAGCACCTAGGGTGAAATTTAATTTCAGATGAGACGTATCCTTGTGCTGAAGAACACAGGATCTTCTAGATATGCTGCAATATATTGAAACCAAGCCCAAGTGAATTAAGATTTGTCTCCCAGCACATGAGCCCACGCAGTCCCTCAGAAACAGGGAACACCAACACTTGTTATCCCCTGGGCGCACATAGGTAGCCCCAGCAAGGAGAGGAAAGCTCCTGCCTTCTGCAGGTGTAAATCTCAGCTTCGAGCAGCCTTGGACAGTCAGACACACATGCTCCCCCAGGGGATAACACCACCCCTCTGGGAGGCAGACAGTGCCCTGGGACTTGTGTGCTGCAACCGGGGAAATTCCTCTGTGCCACAGAGCCCACCTGGCCCCGCTGCAGGTGGGGGAGCAGCTCTCCCAGGCTGCCACTCCTCAGAGCACAGGATGTGAGCAGCCAGACTGTGGAAAGAGGACATTCCTGATCTTACTAAAAAAAAATTCTCTATTTTTTTCCTTCATGTTTTAATGAAAGAGTGCCCAGAAGGTTCTTCTGTTTCTGTGATGGAATTTTTCAGAGCTTACCAAGATGTGGCTGTTATTCATCTGTTTTCAGGCCGGTGAGCTGAAGGGTAAAGTTTTATTAACATCTTCTCAGAGGAAAGGACTCAGCCTTGGGGTTCCATGCATATTTACATTCATTGCTAAATATGCAGGCATATTCCTCTTGAATTTCACTTGATTTCTCGATGAGAGCAGGAACCTTCCCATTCTCTTGTTTAAGCATTGTGCAATAACCAGATGGAAAAGGGCCCTTGGCTATGAGAGAGAGATCTGAAGATCTGACATGGAAGTTTTGCTCTCTAAGAAACTTTGCTGCTGGTTGCCAGCAGCTGGTGCTGGGTTCAATTTCTTCATGATGATAAGGCAGTAAATATAAGGAACTTTCCTGTTGGAGACAAAAGATGGCTTTAAGGCAGATGCTTTGCCTTTAGAACTGGACATCTGGAACTGGTTCCCATTTTTGCTGTAGATCCCACATGTGACATGTAAAGCCTTTGCTTTTCATCTTGACATCTTCTGCTGAAGCTCTGAGCAATGGGGCAGGGACTGCAAGGCCTTGTGTCAGAAAATGATGATTTAAAAGGCAGCCCCTGGATGCTGTGATAAGGTCTTGGTGATGATTCATCCTAAATGGAAGCCATCCCTGTTTGGCAGCTGGCACAGCTGCTGCCCTTTGAAATGCACCTCTCCAACCTGTGCTCTCCTGGGAGACATGACTGACACCAAGAAGCTTTTGTGGCACAGCCCTCACTTGTAATTTGTAAAGCTTTTCAGCTGGCTGGCAAAAGCTGAAAATAGCTCTCTAAAGGTTTCCTATTGCTCCTGTCTCTCTCTTCCCTGTTGTGTAACGACAGGTGAAAGTTTCTCTCCTATGTGTGTCTTGCTGGCTCCCTCAAACTTCAAAGTTCAGTATCAGGAGACTTAATCTGTGGGTCCTAACTTTGCCTGAAGTCTGGCAGAGTTGGAGACAGCTCCATCTAGGAGAGGGGAGGGATGGGGCTGCACACACACTTCTCTTCAGAGTAGGCTTGTAGCAGTTCAGCCCATCCTGCTGCTCTGGAGGCTGCCTTCCTCTGTGAAGCTCCAGCCTTACATCCAAATTAAACCACTTAATCTCCAGTTCTTCAGGCTGTAGAGAAAAAAAGCTCTAAATGTGGAATAGAATGTAAATAGATCCATCAGTGTCTGTCTCCAGACTGCACAGTTGATGTGCCTCATGGTGTCTGGCTCAGTGGAGCAAATGCAGATTCTGGGACAGGTGACTGACCCGAGTGCCCATCTGTTTATCCAAGCCTCTGCTGATCAAAGCAGGGAAGGAAGGCAAGATTGGTGAGCTGGGAATGGCTGTTTCACCCTCTCAAATGGTACCTGAGGAAACTTCAGTTGTGTCTAAAAAATATTATGGTATAAGTCCACTGCACATCACAGGAGCTGTTGTATTTTATTCATCTTCATCTTGATGCCCACATTGTCAGGATTTGTTTTTTGTTTGTCACTTTTGCTTGACAAGATGTCAAGTTGGTATTTAATGCAGTCTTGAGAATGTTTATTGTGTATTGTGTCATCACTTTAATGTTCATGAAGTGCTGAGCTGCAGAGCAGTGCTATTGATGAGAGCAAACCCCAGCAGCAGAGGCACAAACTGCAGCTTTGTGCCAGATGTTTCTCACCCCAAACTGCTTTGTGGTGCTAGCAAACTTGGGCACACAGAATATATTGAGTGATCCAAGGAGTGCCCAAGGCCTGCCCAGGTCACAGGTTTTGGTGCTGGATCTGGAGTTTCCAGCTGGATGGCTCAGGTGAATTCTTTTACTGGGCTTCTAACACGTACCTGAATTGGGGGCTACCTCTGCCAGATCTCAAGCTGAAACAGCACAAATTCTGGCCCCACATCAGATAAGAGAACTGCACTGGCAGTGCTCTGGCCCCGAGGCAGGATGATGACCATGGCTGTGCTGGCAGAGGCCATGCCCAAGACTATCCTCCTGCTAATGGGACTGAACAGAGAGGAGGCTTGAGGTGAACCCCTCTGCTTAATTTGTTCTTCTTCTCAGAATCAGGATTAAAAGTGAGAGACACAGAATTCTTGTTCGGATTTGCTTGTTTATTATTTCTTATCTAAGTTACAGCTTTACCGACCATCAGTGCTTCTACGTGCTAGGTTAACAGAGCAAAAATGGAGTACAGAGCAAGGTCTTTTTAAGCCTAAACTACTCAATTAAGAGAAGCCAACTAATTTATTTTAATTTCTAACCTAATAACTAGCTATCTGTGTTGTGCACTGTGGATTTTTCCAACCAATCACACAAAATCACCCAGATTTGTGAAGAAGAAGAAGACTATGCCTTAAACCCTCTATCTTGTTATATATATATTACTAGATCCCAAAATCCCAAACTCCAAATCTTTCACTTTGTGAGATAACACACTTCTATTCAACTACACACTCATAGACTCTCTATCACTCAGCTTTGGAAGCCTTTTCCATGGCCTCAGGTCAGATGCAGTGTATCTTTGAGGATCATTCCCTGTCAGCACAGGAAGTCTGAGATTCTCTGTGTCCAGGGTTTCAACAGAGGCTCAGTCTGCCCGCAGTCATGCAGAGTTCCCTTGGTACATTCCCAGGAGGAGCCTGTTAATCCCATTGACCTGGCTTGATTTCAATCAACACAGGAACACTCTGCCTACGCAGGTTGTTCTGATACTGTTACTTGGCTGCAGCAGGGGTTCCCATCTTTTTTAATATTTTATATGTGTTTTGTAAATGCAGTGTCACAGATGCCTTCTGCTTTGGCAGTTCTTGTTCCCAGTGTCCATCTCTGGCAATGCCCTGGCTTTTTTCTTCAATAACAGAATTTTTAGTCTCACAGATTTTGGGTATCTGACTCTCTCTGTAGCCTTGGGGCCCTTGGTGAAGACACAACGCTTTCCAGCCAGATGTCAGTAAAATGTCCCCAGGTGACCTTGAGCAAAGAGAAATTGCTAACCATCAGCCTAGTGGTGGTGCATGCATAGGGGCACCCAAAGGATGGTGGTGGCCCCATACCTTAGCAACATCTGTGCAGTTTTGGATGCCAAAATATGAGAAAGACATAAAGCAATTGGAGAGCATCCAGGGCAGGGCTGTGAATATGGTGAAAGGCCTCAAGTGGAGGAGTCAATCTTCATCTGAGGACTGGCTGAGGGTACTTGGTCTGTTCAGCTAGAGAAGACTGAGGGGACACACCCTTGCAGTCTGTGAATTCCTCTTGAGGGCAAGAGGAAGGGCAGGGACTTATCTCTTTGTCTGTCACCAGTGACAGAAGCTGAGGGAATGGCCTGAAGTTGTGTCAGGGGAGGTTTAGGTTGGGTATTAGAAAAGGGTTCTTTCCCCAGAGGGTGGCTGGGCACTGAACAGGTGGCATAGGGAACTGGTCACAGCACTCAGCCTGACAGACGCAGGAGTGTTTGCACAACACCCTCAGGCACACGGTGGGATTCTTGGGGCTGTCCTGGGCAGGGCCAGGAGCTGGACTTCAATGATCTTGTGGGTCCCTTCCTCCCCTTGTTCCAGGAGAGCAGAGCCTCACCCCCACCTGGCTGCCCCCTCCTGTCAGGGAGTTGTGAAGAGTGAAAAGTTTCCCTGAGCCTCCTTTTCTCCAGGCTGAGCCCGCCTAGCTCCCTTAGCCCCTCTCCACAGGACATGAGCTCCACACCCTTCCCCAGCTCCATTACCCTTCCCTGGACATGCTCCAGCCCCTCAATGTCCTCCCACAACTGAGTGGCCCAGAACTGGACACAGCACTCGATCTGTGGCCTCCCCAGTGCCCAGCACAGGGCCACAAGCCCTGCCCTGCTCCTGCTGGCCACACCGTGGCTGACACAGGCCAGGGGCCATTGGCCTTCTGGCCCACCTGGGCACACCTGGCTTCAGCCACTGTCCAACAGCACCTCCAGGGCCTTCCCTGCTGGGACTATTTCCAGCCACTCTGCCCCAGCTGGGAGCTCAGGAGCTTCTTGTGTCAAAGGTACAGCCCTTGGTCCTGTTGAACCTCTGGCTGCTGCTCCCAGCCCAGACAGCCTGGCCAGGGCCTACTGCAGAGCCTTCCCACTCTCCAGGACACCACACTCCTGCCCCACTTGGTGTCCTCATCAATTTGCTAATGGGAGACTCAACCCCCTCCTCCAATAATCTTTCAAATACTGCTGTGACACCAAGCTCTAAATTGCAGGTGGACTGCAGCTCATGTGTAAAACCATCAGTCAGATTCCCCTCATCTCATATAGAACACAAAAATAACACAGCAATGTAAAGGACACAGGAACTTATTGAACCTTAACACTTTGAAAAACTTAAACTAGTGTCTGAGAATTAATGAGCCTGACTGAGATCAGAGGAGGCAGGAGGAAAGCAGGTGCCTGCTGAAACAGCTCTGCTATGCATCCGAAGGTGCAGAGTGGCACAGAGAGCCTGGAAACACCAAAATCTGAGGTTCTCCTCACGCAAACACAAACACACACAAACACCTTGTGCTCGGATGCACAGAGGAGCTGTAGAGATCCAAGAAGTTGTTGCTTGTGCTAAACGTGGTCCTGGGAAGAAGGAGATAAAAACGGCCCTACACAAATGCAGGAGCAGGCAACCTTCTTGACGATTAATAAAAAATTGGTAATCAAAAGTATAATTAAAGTGATTACCATCTTCTCTGTACACACACACCCTGTGTGTTTCATAAAGTCTAATGGAGTGCAGTGCCGGGCCTTGATGGGTAATCACGAGGGACTGGATAACTTCCTCACCCAATCTGCAGCTGATGACTTTAACATGTTTTTTCAAATTCAATTTGTACGGGCTGTGGTTATGGAGAGACTATTCAGTGAAGGAAAGCTGGTTCACAAAGTTACTGCTCCCTGTGAGTATTTAGACCAGATTCTGAAGCACTGCATGTGAGGTTTGGTTGGTTGACTCTGTGTCATGCTCAAGGGAAGGCTCATGGGACACTGATGACTTCTGGGTCCTCTTGCAGCCTGAGGTGGGGCCACTTGTGGCTCCCCAGAACAGCCCAGAGCACTGAAAGACGCCATAGCTTCTTCACCCAGCTTGTCCATTGGCAAACCAAAGTTTCCAGAAATTAATTCTCTGGTTTCTCTATCTAGCCTGAACCTAAGACTGCCCTGAAAAGCCATATTTACTTCGTAATTACAGTCCAGAAGTTCTACTGCGACAGCCTCATGGGGGTCCTGGCAGGTCAGTGCTCACTCCAGAGCATTTGAAGCTTTTCTTCTTAACTTTTTATTATTCCACTGTTCCTCTTTCTTTCCCCCCACCCTTCAATTTTCTTCTTGGAAATGACTTCAGGTTGACATCTTGAAACCCCATCACGAAAGCTTTATCCCTTGGAGACTTCTCTGAGATCACCTGGATCCCTGGCAACTTTGCTCTTATCTCAATTCGGAGAAGTCCAAGTCAAGCTGACTAACCATCATCAAGGGAGGAAGAGTAGAAAATCAAGCCATCAATCTTCCACAAGGGGCATACAGCAGCACGAAGAAGCCCATTAGAGGCAAAGTGGACCTGTCAGAGACCCAGCGTGAGGTGCCTCTTTGGCAGGAGAAACTCCCACACTTCAATGCTGCCTCTTCAGGGAGAACTTAGTGTCATTTTCTATGGGCATCTCACAAAACAATTAAAATAAATGTCTTCACAATACAGTTTTCTTCTCTCTGGGAATATTTCCAGCTCACTCAGTTACAGCATCACCACAAAGAAAATGAGATTTTGTAATTATTGAGGACAGATACCAGCAGAGGGTAATAGTTTAACTGTGGACTTGCTGGAGCATTGGGGCAATGCCAGGAAGGCACATTCAGAGGTCTTGGCTGGACTTTTTACCCTCCTGGTGCCACCAGGAAGGGTTCAGGATCACAGAGAGGTGCTGCTGTGCTGGCTGGGAGCAGTACAGAGCTCTCCTCATGTGCCACATCCACTGTGTGCTGATGCTTGTAGGCCTTGGCACAGTGGGTACATGCCCCAGTCCACAATGAATGGTATTAAAAACTGAGTTTAAGCTTATTTTCCTTCCCACTGTTTGCTCCTGTCTCCTCTTGTTGTCCTGCAGGCTGCCTTTTCTCCATCCTGCCCCCTCTTGTCCAGTAACTTCAATCACTCCCTGTTTCCCAACCTTTTTGCTTCTGCAATCTGTGTTTATTGCTCTTCTCTTCCTTCCTGTTGCAGACACACTCCCCTTTGCCACGATGATGTCCTAGCTCCGAGTTTGCCAGTGTTGGGTTGCAGATTCCTGGGGCAGAGCCCGGCCCTTGCACTGTGCTTGGTGTATTCCTGGCCAGCTGACAGTGACACATTACACAGGCTGAGCCCACGACAGCTCTTTGAACACATTCCCATGCTGGTCTCTTCTGATCTGCTTGTTCAAGCTTCTTCTGTTACACTCTCAGCCAACTTACAGAAATCACCGTTAATTTTGTAGTTCATAGAGCCAGAAATGCAATTACAAGCATATCAGTAACTTCCTTTTCTCACACCAAGCCTCCCTTGCTAATGTTTTATTTCACAGGATATTGAAAAAATATCTGGTTTTACAGTAGAAACTGGGAAAATGTTGTCTTCAAACTTGGTGTCTATGACTACCTGGACTACAATTTTTTTTGATTTATCACATTGCCATGCAGTGCCAAGAGAGCACACGCTTCTGGCAGGAACCAATTCACAGCCTTTGTGCAGAGCCTGAAACAGGAGGGGCCTCACACACAGCAACTGAGGGCTACTGTAATGCCAGCAACAGAAATCCAGCAGGGGTGTGATTTTGCAGGAGCAGTCTTTAAATTTAACTTACACCAGAGCAAGAGGAAAGGCAGTTCCACAGCTGGGTTACTAGTCTGTGGTTGCCTGATGCAGATCTTATTTCCAGCATCAAGAGTGTCCCTTTTGCCTGAATTCGCCCCACTTTATGCATTTGGAGTGTAAAAAACTGAGTGTGTCTTGGTGATACACCCACACAGTTTGTGATCCACATAACAGAGAAGCCCTGGCTCTGGCCCTTCACTGCTGGCTCTACCAGAAGCAGTGGGTACCAAGACTCAGGATAGGTGATTGAATTAAGGTCTGAATGTAGGCTGGATGGGTGTTAGTTCTTCATGGTCATCATGAAACAAAGTGAAAATTTCACTCACCTACTCAGTGGGGATTTGAGAGGTGGATCAGCCTCCTGCTGAGCTTTTGTGACATCTGAACAGGTGGGACTTGGTGTGGCTTGGATCTGCTGGAGGGAGAGTGAGGATCAGTCAGGGAACCTCCTCAGTGTGATGGGACATGCACAGAAAATACACACAAAGCCTGCTTTCCTGAGTACAAACAAGCAGGATGACAGATTTCTTGCTTAGAAATCCACATCTTGCAGTGGAAGTACCTGACCCACAGGCAGTCTCCTGCAGGACTCAGGCTCATGCAACTCATGCAGTCAGTGCCCACCTCCCCCCTTGCTGTGCCCCTTCCCCATCTTTGTGAGGCTGTGCAGGGAAAATGCACTTTAACAAGGTTTGTTTTCAAACAACCAGGGAGTTTTGGGACTTCTGCTCAGCCATTCATTGTCTGTGCCTCCTGTGATGGCCTCCGCTGTTTTGTATGTGGCAGAAAGGAGATGCAGTGGCTCTTGCCATTTAACTTGAACATCTTTACCACCTCATGAGATTTTGTCAGGTGTTGTGGTGTGTCTCAGATACCTCAGATACCTCAGGATACCTCAGGCTTCACCCAGATGACTCCCTGCCAGATATGTCAATCATTCCTCCCTTCCACAGCCCGACCCCTGATGAGTGCTGTCAGTCAACTCTGGCATTCCAGTAGGGTGTCGAATGGTTGGCAGGATTCAAAAGATGCTTCCCACCCTGGAAAGACACTGGACCATCCAAGTGTCCTCTGTCCCTTAGGACTTCCCCCCCATACCTGGTTGGTGTCACCTGTGTTCCTTCCCTCCCCCTCTCCCTGGTTAAAAGACCTGGCCTGCCATGAGGTAGGGTTCTGCTGGAGCTGTTGCTGGATTCACAGGCCCTTGGGCCAGGAATAAAACCCTGAATCAAAACCCTCCATCAGAATCGGCTCCTTTCCTTCACCCTCGCCTTGAAGCCTCTCAGTGGAACGTAACCCTGAGCTCCTGCACACCTGGACTTGTCTCCAAGCCCTCAGCTGTAACATCCTGCTAGCCTGTGGTGAAAACACCAGAGCTGCCATAGGCAAACAGCGAGGGCCAGCCAGCTCAGGCACAACCTCCTGGGAATATTGGACCGAACACCAACAGTCAGGTTTGTGAGTGACACCTCAGCTGCACAGCTGAGTGGCTCAAGTACTGCACCATCAGAACCATGAGCTAATCCTGTGACCAAGAACGGGCTGAAAAACCCAAAGCTGGCTTGGGTGACTGATAACCATCAACCAGCTCTGCTGGCTGTGTTTTCCTTCACAGATAAATGTCCATTGACTCCTAAAGATCATAGTCATTGAATAAAGAATTGCTAAGAAGTTTTTCCTCCTTGAAAGTTCTGCCTTCCCTCCCATCCATTCTGGGGAGTGAAAAAGGCCAGCTCTCTGGGAAGGGTCACACATGCAAATCCCCAGCACACCCCCACCAGCCCTGGGGCTACTCGTGTTTCAGAGAGGCTGTGTCAGGCAGGAGCTCACACATGCTCTCTGCTCCTAGCTGAGGTTTGCTCTGCTGTATCGATCCAGGCAGGGAAAATTAGTTTGGATATTATCACAGAAAGAGTGATAAAGTACTGGAATGGTCTGCCTGGGGAGTTGGTGGAGTCACCATCCCTGGATGTGTTTAAAAATAGACTGGATATTGCACTTGGTGCCATGGTCTAGTGGAGGTGTTAAGGGAAGGGTTGGACTCAATGATCTTGAAGGTCTCTTCCAACCTGGTCATTCTGTGAAATCCAGAGCTTCCTCTGTGAGCATTGGAAGCTCCAAGCCAATGGAACATGGGAGATGTCATCACAGCACGCAAGTCAGCTGCTTAAAAGCTAAAAAGCCTCCAAGGCAGAAGAACATCACCCTGCACCCATGCCCTCACCTGGTGGAGTCCCCCATCCTCACCAAAGGCTGCCCAGTTATACACACCTTGTGTTTTGAATCTACATGTGGGAAGCTCCACACTGATCCTTTAGAGAAGACAGAGAAATATCCATTGAATACAAGATCAATTCTTCTGTTCTAGTGTAGATTCCATCCTCAGCTGCAACGGGTACAGAGTCAGTGGTGCCTTTCAGTGCAGGACACAGACATTTTGCTCAAACCTACTGAGAGACAATTTAGGGGACGAAAACTGAAACAAAGTCAGTTGGGATGGAGAGAGAAAGTTTTGTATTAACTGGAGTTTTGTATTAATTCCAACTTCTTATGTTGCAATTAACCGACAGCAAAGAAACTGACAGTGTCCCACAATGGTACAGACTTTTTCCTGCCTCGTGGAATACAGGGGGAGTTGCAATTTCTCCCCCTGCTTACAGCTGTGTCTGAAAATTATTACATTCAAAAAACAAACAGATAATCCATCCCAAATTGAAAAAAAGGCCAACAAAAAAAAAAAAAACAACAACCCAAAAATAATTTTGTCAGAGTTTGCCCAATTTGATTTTGCTCCGCAACTGTTAACTTTCATTGCAAAAGAATTCATATGGGAAACTTTTTTCAGCCTAATTCTTGAACCTTGCTCTTTTAATTAATCAGATGTCGGTCTTGCAGCCTGATTCTGTTTTCTGTTCTAGTTAAACTGTTTAGAAATGTGCTAATGATTCATTCTCATGCAATTAGATTCAGCAGCCAGTCTTTACTACACTTCTGCAAAGTTTGCTGTGATGAGGAGTACAGTACATAGAAACCAGTCATAGAGCCATAAAGAAAATCAATGGCATTTGGGAAAATACATTTGAGGACCTGGATCTGTATTTAATGCATGTAATGACAAGCTATTTGCGAGAAACAAATGACATGAGGAAAAGCAGCTTCTTTCAGTCTGCAGGGAGCTTAGAAGATATCCTTCAACCTTTCATATTCCATTTTTCTTTCATATTAAGAATCCAAGTCTCTAAACATCTACCTTGTAAAATTGCCTCTGAACTGTAACAGGAGACACCATGAAATTCCAGCACTGCAAAACTCAGGGAAATGAATTTCCATCGTGGCTCTGCATAAATTTGTTCTTTGCTGAAGCTGAGTCTGGGAAGTGAGTGACGTTTTTGTGCCGTGTGTGCGCAGGGCTTTGAGGCTCAGATTTCACAAGAAGTGCAGATGCACCACTGGGAGCTCCTTGTTTACAGGGCTCAGCCTGGCGGGGCTGTGTTTTATCTGAGGTTCTGCTCCAGGCTTCTCATCACGGCCCAGACTCCATGCTGGCACATGTTACTGCAGAGAAAACCCTGCCTGTTGGAGAAGGTGAGCACAGCATCTCTTCATGCAGTAGGACTTGGCTCACCATCAAGCCAACAAGTCCCTCAGAGGCCAGGGACCAAACCAGACAGACACACTAGAGTGTGGCCATGGCTGGGATGTGGCTCGTGCACTTGTGCTCCTGAGGACAGGAGCCTGAGCTTAAAGGCAGCTCTGGAGACCCCACAAGGCTTTTTACTGCCCTGCCCTTGCAGCATCCCAATCCTGGATTTGGGATATGCACACCCACACCAGAGCTGGCCTTGGATCGAGGCAGGTAAGCCCTGAGGAAGTGAAGCAGTTCTGTTTGGAGACTCGCATCCTGGAAAATGATCCATGTGTTATGAAAGCCGTGGTTGCAGGCTGGGAAGGAAGGCACCATGGGCAGCTCCAGAGATCTGTGCATCAGGCAGAGGCCTCTCAGGTTCAGAGGGCCATGGGGGTCTCTGAGGGATCACAGGGTCCCCAGGGCTGGGAGTCTGCTGGCTGGAAATGCCACATTTCCTAATGTGTGGCATTTGGTCTTTATTAAATGTTCGCTCTATGACAATAAAGCTTTTCTGTGACCACAGCTGGCCTGTGGTTGTGGTACACACCAGGAGTTTCTGTCACCCATTTGTTGCCTGTCCTTTGACAAGGGGCCTGTTGGTAGTCAGGAGGCAGGAAACACTCCAGAATATTTGCAGCACTGGGTCTAAGGCAGGCAGAGATGGGTTTGCTGTGATAAATGAATACCAGTCCTGCTATTGAGCAGTCTGTGCTGGGACACAAGCAAGAAGAGAAACCTCCAATGTAAGGTTAGCCATGGATAGGGCTTTAAAGGGATTTTCTCTGTCGCATGAAAGAGATTTAATGTTGCTGGAGTTACAGACAGCAAGCAGTAACCCACACAATTTCTCCTTCAGAGACCTTGTTTCAGGTTGAGTGGAGGGAGGCTCACGCAGACATTGCAACACTGAGTCATGGCTGGAGAGGTTGGAATTGTAATGCCTCAACAGCTCATTCTTATCCTCTGCTTTCAAACAGAAGCTTAGTTCTGTAGAAGGTCAGAGATGACAAGAGAGGGAACACTGACAAAGTTGCCCAGTACTTCTACTACCCCACAGTTCATCTGGCATCTTTCACATGCCGAATGCATGTTTTGAAAGGCTTACTCCTTGCAGTGCCTTGCAAGCTCTGCTTCTACCAAGCAACAACACACTTGCCAAGCATCTTCATCATTGCAGCCTCCTTCCCACCTGAAACCTCCTGGACCCCAGTTCTTGTGTCTGGCTTGTGTAGAGACACAACCTCATGATGCTCAGCCCCACATAAATGCCTTTTCCATTCCAGATTGAGGACTTCACCTGCATGGATTCCCCCTGTGTCTCCCCCATCTGCACTTCCTTTCACTTCCCAAGTCCTTAAGATGCCTCTGATTTCACAAAATCTGCAAAATGTCTGGTTTACAGCTTTCTTCACTCAGCTTTAGCCCTCCAGAATTGCCAACATTTATCTCACCGCATCATCAACTCTCCACCCATTTCAAATTCAATTGAAAGCACATTTTCTCCCTTGCCTGTGGTTCCTAAATTATATACCCAGCTCATTTCAAAGTATCAATTCAGAAACTTGGCAAAGTAATTATTAATAACACCTCTGTTCTTCTCTGGAGGAGAAATAATACTAGAAACATGTGAAATGTGTACACAGTTGTCATTCTCACTCTTCTCTTTTGCCAAACATTCTGTTCTTTACAGGAAATAAAAACAACTCTACACCCAGAATTAAGTGGCTGAGGCCATGTAATTAGCATGGAACCATGGAACTGGGACAGTATTCCTTGACATGTCCCAAAACTAGGGCTGACACAGATGCCACTGTCTGCCATGAATTAGTGCTTGGCTGTAAGGGATCAGCAGCACAGGGGGGCTGAGCTCGAGCAGTTGTGCACACTGAGAGCTGGAGCCCAGCAGTTTCTTCAGCCACTGATGTGAAGCTCATCATGGCAAACTGCTTCAGCTGTAATGACATTATTCATTATCTGATTGCAAGATTTCACATGGTCTGCCCAAGGACTCAGAGCTGCTGGGGAGCACTGAGCTATGGTATGGTCTGCAAGCACCAAGCACAGAATCATGGAATGGTTTGGGTTGGAAGAGACCTTAAGGTTCATCCCATCCCACCTCCTGCCATGGGCAGGGACACCTTCTAGCCCAGGTTACTCCGATCTCCAATGTTCAATCTGGTCTGAAACACTGCCAGGGATCCGGGGGCAGCCACAGCATCTCTAGGCAACCTATGCCAGGGCCTCGTTACTCTCACAGCCAGGAATTCTTTCCCAATATCCCACCTAACCCTGCCCTCTGGCAGTGGGAAGCCATTCCCCCTTGTCTTGTCCACCCATGCCCTGGTCCAAAGTCCCTCTCTAGCTGTTTTGTAAGCCCCCTGTGCCTACATGTTTGTTTTTTACTAAGTTTTCATTTTCTACCTGTATTTATAAAACATACAGTAATATCCTGAAGACTTTTTCATTGCCCATAATACCACAGGATGTGCAGTGAAGAAGCTCTAGGATCTCTCCTGAAGCAAACCTAGTACATGGGTGCTGTGTACCTTGGGAGCTGAGCTCAGTGATCCAGGTGTCCCCTTTATCCTGTGCTCCCATATCATCCCAGCAGGAACCACAATTATGCTTCCCTAACTCTGGGGAAAGAAGGCAAAAAGAAAATAAAACCCTCGGAGGATTAGTGGGGAATCAAGTCCTTTGGAGAATGAGGAGGAAATAGAAAAATGGGGTGTCTCTAACTTCTGTGGTGGAGGAACAAAGTGAGGGGTTCCCAAGGAAAGGAGGAGGTGGTAAGTCCTCAAGGGATGGGTTTATGCAAGAAGGGAAGCTGTGCTTTCAGCCTTGCAAGATAAGGAAGACCCAGCTCACAGTCATTTTGTTTTGAGAGGATAATATATAAAAAGGCCATAGAGGTACCCAGGGGCTTTTAATTCTGAAGACTTGTCCTGGAGTCATGAGGCCAGTACTCTCTAGTTGCATTTAAGGACCTGTAGGAAAGAAGTGCTCACACACACAAGAGCCAAATTATTGCTCACTGACACCAGTAGTGTCAGTGGCTTTGGCTATCATGGGCCCAACAGCTCCTTCCTGGCACCTCAGCTTCTAGGGTGTTGAGGATCTTCCTCAAGTAAACATGGCAGAAAAAGAAAAATAAATAAAAATAAATAATAAGTTAAATAAAGGGAATGTTTCATATCAGCAAGAGCTTGGGAGGAGACAGTCTGGTGATAGTGAGAGCCTTGGGCTCTGTGCTATGACAGCCAGCACTTGTCTGGCAGATACACCCCTGCTTCCTCTCCCTGCCTCCTGGAATCCTCTCCCAATTACAGCTCCCTGGCTCTGCTCCAGGCACCCCGCTCCCACAGAAATAAGGGGCATTTAAGAAGTAGTACTTCTCAAGAGTTTAAAGTGCGAGGGTTAAATAAAGAATCGTTTAGGAGCTGGCCAAATTCCATGATCTCTAGCTGGGGAGGAGAGAAGCTTCCACTTGAATGGAGTGAAAGTAAAAGCTGTCCTGCTAAGAGACCTCCAAAATGAAGATATGGAACCAGCTAGGGGGTGGGAAAGGCCTGAGCTGACAGTGAAGTCACTGAACCTCTAGAACCTCCTTCAGAACATTTGGAATTCACCTCAGAACCTCTGGAGATCAGTCACTGGCTCCATAGCCTTTCCTGGGGCTGCCCAAGCTGTGCTTGGCCATCACAGCTGGTGGGTTGGCACTGGACCTCAGGCTGAGCCAAGGCACTGGTTTCATCCACACCACCACAGCCACAAAGCTGTCAGGTCCCACAGGCCATTACCACTACTCCTCATGCTCCCTTTTCCATGGGTTTCCTGCAGCACCACTGTGCTTTTCCCACCCCAATCCCCCCTTGCTGAGTGTGCAGTGTGTTCCTGGGTCCTCCTGTACCCCCAGGAGTCCTGGGTGATCCACCACCTCCCACATCGTGCCAGGGCTCTACCATCATGCATCCTGCCAGGACGAGGCCTTCACACGGGTCAGGCACACACCTGTGAGCAGGCTCAGGGTGCCACACTGTGATTTCACCTTCTGGGCTGAGCCTTCAGAGGGAGGTGGCAGAGAGCACAGCCCTCTTTTCTGGATAAAGGAACTTGCTGCATGACACTTCTGCTAAACCATTTGTTCCTAAAAGCCATGTACACCCTACCTCTTCCTTGGTTGGGCCCAACCCTGGATTCTGGAAAGCACTCCATTAATGTACTTCATGCAGATTGCCTGATCCCTGTTCATGGACCACCGTGCAGTACTACTCATGGAAGGCAGTCAATTTCCACACAGCAGTACGAAGCATGAAGAAGACTCGTGAAACTCGACCTTCTTCTAAAATATCAGTGCAGCCCTTTTGGATTAGGAGTCCTGCTCTGAGATGTCCTAAAACTGGAAAAATGCCCCGAAACGGAAAGTTCGATGTCCCATCACATGGGTTTGATGCCACCTCGTGGTAGTTCTATGTCCTGATTCGCAAGGCGCAAGGCAAAGGTTTCACTGTTGGGCTGTTTCCCAAGCAGATTCCTTCTGAGAGAGAAACAGTTTGGAGAAAGGATGAAGATAGACGCCAGCTCTTCACTGCTCATTTGCAGCTCCACAGCACTGTTAATAAATGTTAGTATGCGTGTAAAACAGAGGGATTACACAGTATTCTGTGAGGTAATGTGAAATGCCTGCAGGATTTTGATGTGCCCATCACTGAATAGGCTGAGATGAAACTTTAGCTATAGTTGCCTCACCATCCTGGGACCTCAGACAAACACTTCTACTGAATTCATAGTAAGATCTTCAAATTTGGAGGAGCTCTCTCCTCCCTTGAAGAGCAACTTCTTTCTCCAGCCCAATTGTCATTACATTGTGCTAAGGGTGTAATAAAGAGCTGAATTATCTCACCCTTTAAAAAGGGGAACAGAAATTACTAGGACTGGTACAAATATTTCAACCGAGAATTGGCTCTTTCAAAAGAAAATTGTTCCTCCTCCCCTCTCACCACTCTAGCAGACAGTGATTTGCCAGGTGCATTGATGGAGCTTTTGAGCCTTTCGTGTAATGAATGGCCCAGATTGCTTTTGTTTGCTCTCTGAGCTGCAGGAAAGACACCCCTTTACAATGGCCAGAACACATTCTTGGGCCGTTCTAATATAAAACTCTCATGTTCCTTGACTGAAGAATCACAGACTGTGTACAAATAGTAGTGAAATGACTCCCTGTTCCTCGCTTTTCCCTCGAGCCTCAGGCACTCTCATATCCATGACAGCATCATGTCAGGCCCTGCAGAAGTGCTGGATCCTGAAAGCTGGGACATTGCTGCAGCTGAGCTAATTATTCTTAGGTTTCAACTTGGCTGATTAACTTTTATGTAGCCCTATAATATCACAGACATTTTGTTTTCAATTCTGAAACTATCTTGGACAGTGTTAATCTGGGGGGAAAGCACTGCAAGTCACACAGCTCTGCCGTGCAATGAGACAGATGTCATTTCACTGTCTATTTAAATGAAATTACTTCTGCAATGGTGTGTAATGCAATCTCTAGTGGTCAGGTGCTTGCCTGCAACTTTTTCACTGGACTGAACACTCCAAATACATAAATACAGCTGCTTGTAAAGCTGTTCACTATCTGAAGAGTTTAAAGGGGGTGTTACATTAGTCTTTGTTTCTATCACTCTCAAAAACCTTTTTGACTGAAATTCTTTATCTTTGCTCTTTCCTTAAAATCTGCACATTTGAATCTGATCACAATATACAAATTGACTGGAAAAATAGGAGATATTTTCACACATGCCTTTCTGAAGAGGCTTCAAAGGCTGAAGTGGTAGAGACAGCGAGTGAGCAATGATCTGTGTAGCAATGAACCTCTTTCTCACGCATGGACGTGTGAAAGTGGGAGTTGATATTTCCTGGCTAAGAGATATTTTCAGTTTTCCTAGGAGGATGTTGCTGTTGAGTGTCTTGCTTAGATGCCATGGTCTCAGGCCCTCGGATCTCTTCAGAAGAGAGATCAACACCTTGAGTGAGACTGGAGCTGGTAACAACCCTTGCCCCCAGAGAACCCCAGGTTTGGCAGAATCGAGAGTAAGCATTACACTTGTGTGAGTTTTGCTTAAATCACAGCAATCAAGGCAAACAAAATGCTTTTGTTGCATTTACCTTCATTTCCAGAGCCAGAAGAAGACAGAAATGAGGAACCATTCGGATTGAGGAGAAACACAACCCTCTGCAGGCTCTGCAGTGGAGAAAAAGGCATATAAGGAAATCACAGAATCCCAGAATGGTTTGGGTTGCACGGACCTTAAAGCTCATCCCATTCCATGGGCAGGGACACCTTCCACTATGCCAGGTGGCTCCAAGCTCTCTCCAACCTGGCCTTGGACATTCCTAAGGATCCAGGGGCAGGCATAGCTGCTCTAGACAACCTGTGCCAGGGCCTCAGCACCCTCCCAGGGAACAATGTGATAGGATAGTGATAGGACAAGTCTTAAGAATGCCTTAAGGCAATTCCTCGTTATATAAAGTCCTTCTCTAAATTGATCTGAAATCTAGCTCAAGACTTGGCAATACAGATTAAAACACGCACAAATCTGCCTTCTCCTCTGTAGTGACTGGCTCTTCACTGTGTAATGGCTTCCCATTATATATATATATAAAATATATATATATATAGACTATTATATATGAATGTGAGGTGTGTTCAGGATGGGTATCCCACCCAGCATCTGGCTGCCTGTTAATGAAGGTGCAGGTCCCATTCTGTCCTGCCAGCCCCCTCTGGGCAGGGGTTACAAACCACAGGCTTGGCCGTGTTCAGGTAATGCAAGTCCCACCCCACACCAGGCAGCCTCTGCTCTGGCTTGTCTGTCACTGATAAAACCACCTGGATGTCCTGCTGTCCTATTCTGGTGAGAACAAACCAGGCCAAGGGTACTGCTGATAAGAATCTCACTTCCCACCTCCCAGTGCCCACCCAGGTTTTGGTTATACCTGTCCTTCTCCATGCCCTGCCTTCCTCTGCTGCTGCCATGTTTGGGAAGAATGGGATCTACCTGAGGGGACTCTGCCCTGCAGATCACCCAAGGAGCATCTCCTGCTGGGATCTGAGCTCTCTGTAGGAAGCTGATTACTCATGTTTTCGTTGCTGGTTCAATTTATTTTTAGTTGACAGAAACAGCTGTGAGGGGGAGAAGAAATGAGGAACAAAACCTGACAGCATGATTAACTTTTTAACTCAAATTGCTTCTCAATTAAAAGAAGCTAAATATTCCCTGTGCTCCTGCTGCCACTTTTCTATGTTGGCAGCTGCTGTGCTCCCAGGAACACGACACAGTTTTGTGGATGGAGGTGGAGGAGGGGCTGCAGGGGAGAAAGGCTGTCCACAGCTACTCCTTCCTCTGGGGTAACCTCTAGGAATGGGGAACAATGCACAAAATGCCAGGCCCAGCATGGCCAGTGCTGTGGGGTGGGCTCAGAGGAGCCATCAGGCTACCCAAGCTCAGCATCCCCAACCATAAAATCAGATCTCTAGTGAGATTTCCAAGCTATCCCAACCCCTTGTGGGGTGGAAGGGTGTGTGTACACAGAAGCATCCCGAAGTTCATGTCCTAACAATGAAAAGTGCTTGTAAAATCCTCAGACAAATGTCATACATGCTAGCAGGAAGAAACCTCAGCTCTGCTAGGATTGATGATGTTTATTCAAGGTACAACACTAGGAAAGTTTCCAGCCACTACTAACTGTGGTGCAGTTATTTCATGTCCTACAAAACAAGAGCTCCTCTTCTCACTGCTTTTAAGTCTTGTGAGTCATAAGACTTAAGACTCACAAAAGTCTTCAGCCAAGTGAGCTCGGTATCTGCTTTTCCATACATTGCTTTGTTTGCCTGCCAGCCTTTTCACTAGGCCTCCCTATCCCACTCTGCCCTTTGCCTTGTGAGGATCAGGGCTTTCCTCTGAATCCTGTACTCAGTTTTGAACTTTGACTCCTAACTGTCTGCCTAACTCCCCCTCGCCCCCACACAAGGCCAGGAAGGGGCAGGAACAGGAGTGTGCTGGGGAGGGATGGGCCAAGGTTGCAGCTCAGGACATCAGAAACAGACTCTTTCCAAGCAGCCCCTGGCCCCTTCCCCCAGCAGGAATCACAGAATGGTTCAGGCTGGAAAAGATCACAGTGGATCAAATTGTCTCAACTCCCTGCTCAAGCAGGGTTACATGACACAGGATTGTGTCCAGGTGTGCTTTGAATATCTACACAGAGGGAGAGTCCACCCCTTCTCTAGGCAGCCTCTTCAGTGCTCAGTCACGTGCACAGGAAAGTTCTTCCTCATGTTCAGATGGAATAGCCTGTATTTTACTTTTTGCCCATTGCCTCTTGTGCTGGGCCCCACGAGGCAGATCCTGGTCTGATGCTCTGACCTCTCCCTGTAGACACATACAGATGAGGCCCACTCTCAGCTGTGTGTCCTCTGGAGGCTGAACAGCCCCTGCTCCCCAGCCTTTCCTCATCAGGGAGATGCTCCAGTCTCTTCATTACCTTCCCTCTGTGGACCTGCTCCAGCAGGTCCAGAGGGAGCAATAGAGATGCTGCAAGAGCTGGAACCCTCCTGCTCCAAAGCCAGGCTGGGAGAGCTGGGGGTGTTGAGCCTGGAGAAGGCTCCTGGGAGACCTTAAAGCCCCTTCCAGTGCTTAAAGGCGCTTCAAGAGAACTGCAGAGGGACTTGAGACACAGCCCTGGAGAGAGATAACAAGAGGGGATGGCTTCACACTGATGGGGTTAGATTATTAAGAAGAAATTCTCGGCTGTCAGGGAGGTGTGCCCTGGCACATGATGTCCAGAGAAGCTGTGCCCACACCATCTCCCAAAGTGTCCAAGGACAGGTTGGACAGGGGTTGGAACAAACTGGGAGAGTGGAAGGTGTCCCTGCCCATGGCAAGGAGTGGAATTCCCTTTCATTCTAGGATTCTATGCCCATTCCAGGATTTTCATGTCCCTCCTGTCCTGAGGAGCCCAGAACCGGACACAGCATTCCAGATGTGCCTCACCACGGCTGAGCAGAATGGCAGGATCCCCTCCCTGACCTGTTGGCAATACCCTTCCTACCCCACGACCCCCCATTTTGGCCCCAGGACACAGGGCTGGTGAAGGACAATTGTGACCCCCAGAGCCTTTTCTGCAGAGTTGCTGTCCAGCAGGTCACCCCCAGCCCAGACTGGGACACGCAACCACTTCCCTGATGCTTTAGCTCTAGCACGGACACCCTCAGACGCTGGATGTTGAAGGTGGAAATCATCAGGCAGCAATAAGCCCCCACTGCTCCTCTCAACAGCTCCCAGGCCAGGCAGCCTCGGCTGAGCACCGGTGATTGTGAGCGACACAGCACGGGCAGGGACAGCAGCCGCCGGCTGGGGCCGAGACAGAAGGGACTCCTAACCCCTAGGAAAGCCGGGGCCGCCGCTATGCCCCAAACCCGCCGCCGGACCGGAATAACGAGACCATGGCAACATGGCGGCTGTGCCGTGAGGGGAAGTGCTGCGCCCCCACTGCACCGGCCCGCCCCGCACGGCAGGGGGCGCCGTGCCGCCCGCGCATGCGCTGCTGCGCTGGATCTTCGAGCGGACAACTGCCCCAATTCGAATTCGCATCCTCGTCGACCAATCACAGCACGCGGGGCGGTGCGGCCCCGCCCCCATCGGCCTCTTGGCCAATGACAGAGCCNCGGCGCTCCTGGCGGGCGGGGCTCCCGCCGCTCCCTGGGCGCGCCCGCGCTGTGGGCGGGGCGTGCGGACCCCGCCGTGCCCGCCCCGCCGCTCCGCTCCCCCCGAGCCCCGCGCCGCTTTCCAGGAGCCGCCCAGGGCGCTCTGTCCGTCCGCTCAGTCCTCGCCGACGCGCCGCGATGAAGGCGGGTGGTGAGTGCGGATCTGTCCGCGGGCTCTGCGGGTGCTGCTTTTTCCCGGGTCCTCCTGCGCTGAGGGGCGGCTCTAGAGCAGGCGCTGCCTGCCCGGCGCCTCCTGAGGAGGTCTGAGGGCGGGAGTCAACGGGATACCCCGGGCCCGGGCGAGGCACCGCCGGGACCGGCAGCGGAGGGGGGGCCGGGCCGACGGCTGCGCGCCCAAATTCAAACGCGACGGGGGCGGTGCGGCCCGATCGTGCCCGGCCGGCGGGGGCTCCAGGCCGGCTGTGCCCGTGCAGTGCTCCCCGCCGGGGCCGTGCCTCAGCCCTTCTGTGACCGTGGGGTCCGTGGCTGTGGCTGGCGGCTGTGCCTGAGCTCTGCTGGCCTCAACGCCAAGAGGTCAAGATGTGTATTGCGCGTGGGTAACATCTCGGGTGGCCATGAGTTTGCAAGGTGCACGGGAATGTGCAGCAAACTCCATTCAGAAGTAAGAGAAAGTTGTTTTTTTTACCGTAAATGTGGCTGAACGATAGTACCCGATTGCCCAGAACGATTGTGGGATCCACATCCTTGGAGTTGTTCAAACCCACTTGGATGTATGTGGTCCTGCCCCACTTGGCGGGATGGTTGAATTGGGTGACCCCCAGAGTTCTTCCAGCCTAAACCGCTCTGGTTTCGTGAAGCAGCACTTTGGAAATGAACCTGTTCCACTTCTTGTCAGTAGAAGGAGTTTTCTCTTCACTGAATTGCTCACGTACACTCTGGTCCCTCTTTGGATGCTCATATAGGCTGAACTGGCATCCCAGTTTGGGTGTCCATTTCATTTTCATGGCAATAATGCTACTGGGGATAATAAATTTTCTATCCATATATATATATATATATTGCATTGAAATAATACTCCAGAAGATATAGGCAATGGATCTTCCATTAGCACCCCTGGCAGTAACTGCTTGGAAAGATAGACTTGAGTAGATTTGGTGGTCTTCCTAATATCTCTGCTTGCATTTCAGGGACTGCTGTCAGTTGAGAAGGAAAAGTTGGACCATGGGGGAGCTAAATGAAGTGATAGTAGTGACAGTTAAACTATTTGTTACTACTGAACAGGGATAGCTGAACTGTTTGTCACTACATGATCACAGGTGGTCAGAGCTCAGAGAGGCTCTTGGTGGAAGAGCACTTGAGCTTGAGCCACCCCTTCTGTCTCTTGGCCTCATTAACCAATTTGAACAAGCTCTTTCTGCTCTCTGGCTTAGTCTTGTGGCATTATGAGGCACAAACTGTATTTCCCTGGTCAATGTGTTTGCAGTGTCCTCTGCTGCAATGGAGAGGTGCTCCAGTGAACACCTGTGTGTAATACTATGTAGTACCCTTTTTCTTTGTGATGTTCTGTCACTAACTGAGGTGTCCTGTGTTTTTCTTTCCCAGTGGTTCACTGTAGGTGTTCCAGATGTTTTTCTTTCCCTTCAAAGCGAAGAATAATAAAACGGCCTCGAGTTCTGACGTTCTTGAGCCTCCCTGAGGATGTTCTGCTTCACATCCTGAAGGGCCTGCCTGCTGCAGACATCCTCTCAGTCAGAGCTGTAAGTGCTGCAGCTTCCCCTCTGCCAGGCACCAGTGCTCAGCTCTGCCTTCAGGAGCCTGGACTGCACACACACCAGGCTTCTCATGTCACAGAGCCTGTAGAAACCCAAAAAATGCCTGGCGGGTTGAGATTTTTGCTCTCCCAAGGACAGTTTCTTTTCTCACTGCTCAAGTTAAGAGTAGCTGCAGTATTTGATTGCTTTTTATATATTTTTTGTGGCAATTGTCCTGCCAGATTACTGTGACTGAACAAATTGGTTTGGTTTGGCATCTCTTGCCTTAATGGTTATCAGGCAGGCAGGCACATGTTAAACATAACTTGTGATTACTTAGTTACTTCTCTAAAATAAGATTGCAAAGACCTGTTTTTCTGTTGGTCTATTTATTTTGGTAATCGTTATTTTGTGTTTCCTCCATTCAGGTGCACTCACATCTTAAATACCTTGTGGATAATCATTCCAGTGTTTGGGCACATGCAAGTTTCCAAGACCTATGGCCATCTCCAAACCACCTGAGGATGTTTGAAAGGCAAGTTTTAAAGATCAAACTTGTCTGGCCTTTTAGGAGAGGATGTTTGAAGGAAGATTAACCATTCTAATCAGTCCTCAGTGTAACTGGGGGTCTGAGTTGTACGAAGAGGGGAAATACTTGCTTTGGGAATGAAAAAATGGTCGATTTGAGGTCTGAGCTGCATCTGATCACTGCTGGTTTTTTTATCAGATCAGGGCCTATTGCATATACCAAAGTTATTTCTCTTCACAGGTTTTAATATTCTAGACTGGAATGTAACACGTTCCCTAAAACCTCTTTCTGGTGCTCCCATGTGAATGAAGAAGTGAGATTGGGGGCTCCAGGGAATAATCCTGTTTCTAAGTCTGAGTTGGCTTGGTCACTTCTTGTGCTAACCAGTGTATTGAAAAACAGGTGAATTCCAGTAACAAAGTTGGAAAGGGTAATAATAAATCCACTTTAAAAAGATGGGGAACATATTTTTATCCATCTGATTTGTAGGGGATCTCTTGGTGTCAGAAATCTCTTTAACTGGTTTAAATGCCATGATAGTGGTTTTGCTTCTGACTGCCACTTCTTTCTGAGGCTGACCACTGTGTGCACATCAGTTTGGGAGGGGGGGAACACAAGGCCTTGATGTTTTGATGCATGTCCTGGAGGGCACAAAGACCAAACGGGATTCTGGTGCTAGGAAGGATTTCAACCTCAAGTGTTTGCCCCTCAGGGCTGCTGAAAGTGGTAACTTTGAAGCTGCTGTGAAGCTGAGCTTGGCGTACCTGTACAACGAAGGCCGTAAGTGTGGGAGCTTGTCCTGGGGCTTTGGGGAACCTGGCATGGCACAAGAAAGTTTTACACTGCTCTGCTTAGGCACTGGCCATGAAACTGCCAGGTGTTCAGTGATGGGGCTGCAGAGAGCCTGGGTATTCAGGGTTAGGGGTTATCCTCTGCAGACTTGGGATCCAGCTCAGCTACTTTGGTAGTGGGATAAATGTATCAAAAGAGCCTGACAAGTGGCAGGAGGAGCCTCCTCACAAAGGGTCCTGGCAAGGCAGTTGGTATTTGCAGAGTGAACCCCCCAGTTTAGATTATGTGTTCCTAAAGCCTGACTGTGGTAAGATTTTTCTTCTTTAGAAATCTCCATGATTGGCTCTAAATGAGACAGCTCAACCTTTTCCAGATTGTTTCCTCCTGTGTGTCTTAGCCTGACTGAATGCCAGGCAGGCACTGTGAACAAACTGTACTTGATTCCTGGCTTTCTCTCTGCTTCAGTGTCCATCACAGGCCATGGGCGAGCAGAAGTGAATGGAATAAAGGCATCTCACTACTTCAGCTTGGCAGAGCACCTGAATGTATGTGCAGTGCCCTTTATCTGGCTGTTCATCCGTCCTCCCTGGTCCTTCTCTGGAAGCTGCTGTAAAGCTGTGGTCTATGAGAGTCTCAAGGCAGAGTGTCAGCTTGACAAGGTCAGGTTTCTTTCTGCCCTTGGCTTTACCCTGCGTCACTAACTGCATCTTGTTATTTTGGAAAAAATACTTTTGTTTTCCCAAGGAACCTTCTGTGCTCTTGTTGCTTCAATGACTGTGGCTCAGTCATTTTATTGAATTTATGGCCAAAACTGCACATGATAGATCATGAGTGCTGGAGGCCTGTACTGTCTCTTCAGAGAGGTTCAGTGCTGTCTCAGGGAAAACAAAATATAGAGAATAGCAAGGGGGAGGAATGATTGATTGAAAGGTAAAACAAAACTGCAGTCTGAAATCACTAGCAAAAATTGTTGTGGTTTAATAATGCTTTATTTGCTTTCTTCAGGCTCAGAAAGGATCTATTCTCCACAACTTGGCTAAGGTTTTGAATTTCTTTGAGGTAAGCAGTATTTCTGATGTGATGGGTTTGGATTTGGGTTTTTTCCTGGTGATGCTAATGCTGTTTACCTTGATTAAAAACATAAGTCAGCCAGATGCTCCTTTACTCCTCAAGTGGCCCAGGAGTTTCTGTTCTCATGAGTTTTAATTTACTGGTTATTTAAAGGAACATTATTAACTTACTTTATTGAATTGTACAAACAGTGAAATTAATTTTGGCTTAATCACGGGCTTGCAGTATGTTCAGGTCTCAAAGGAAGCCTTCCAGTTCTAATGTCTAGCAAAACAAAAAATAAAATAAAAAGCCTTCAGTGGCAAGCAAGCCATAAAGCATTTGTCTGGCTGAGGAAAAGCACGAACTGCTCTCAGAGCCTGCATCTGCAAGTGGCAGCACTGAGTGGATGTGGGAGCATTCCTCAGAGGCTGAAGGGCATTCCCAAGGGATGGATTCTGCTCTGTAGCTTTAGCACAGTTATATATATATTCTGAAGTGCTAAGGCATCTGCTTGTCTGGACAGAAAGAGTATCAATATATGCCTTTTGTTTTTAGGATGAAGGAAAAAAGAAAGAATCCCTTGAAATGCTTGAAGAATCATCAAAACAGGGTTGTTTAATCAGCTCCTACCTCCTTTGGGAAAACAACCGAAAAGCTGCTGTGAGTAGTCATTTTTTGTCTCCAAACAACTTTTACACTAACTTCTGGATCTCTGTTATGTACAGGGAATGTCTTCAGAAATGAATTGCTGTTCCTCAGAGCTTACCTTCTTCATAACCAAGGAGGATGCTAAGAACTCTCTGAAATGAGCTCTGGTGTCTGCCTAGGTGTTTAAAGTGAGGCTGTGAGCAGTTGCAGCCAAGGTGCCACAGAAGTTGCTTTACTCCAACTCGGCTGAAGGCCTGGGCACTGCTGGCCAGTTATCCCAGAGCTCTGGGGAGCAGGAGGGGGGGCTCCTGCCTTATCACTAATAAATCTGCCAAAGCTGTCCCCTTGGAATCCTGAGTAACTGCTCTCATTTCCTGTGAGACTTTGGGCAAGAACTGAAGAAAGGTTCTTAAAAACAGAGGTGTCATGATGAGAAACAGACTTGTTGCTGAAATAATAGATATACCTCCAGGCAGTGTTTTTTTCTCTGGATATTGGTGCTACAATTCTTCCAAGGCTGTGGGTTTCTACATCTGTTTGTGTTCCTCTCTGTAGATGTCAGATCCTGGCAGATACCTCCAAAGTCTCAGGAAGCTACGAGACTATGCAGCCAAGGGCTGCTGGGAAGCACAGGTAAGACTGAGTTTTCCCAGAAGAACAATCTTTATATGGTCCTTTCTGTGCTGCCATTGTAGGTTTAGATTTCTCTTTTTAGAAGCAGGACCAGCATTGCTGTGTAATGTCTTTACGTGCACGTCTGTATCTACTCTGCAGATTCTCTTCTTTAGTAAATTACTGCACACCTGTGGCAGAATGGAGTAAAGATGCATCTTTTGATGGACTTAAAAGACTGGCCCCACAAAATCTGTGTACCCAACATTGAAGCCAAATAAAGAACTACTGGTTCAAGTAATTTTCAATGTTCACTGTTTTCAGCAGGAAAAACAGAGGACCATCCTTTGCTGTCTTACTTTGCATTTGGTAAAATAAGCATACTTTCTTTTGTGCTCTCTCTACTACAGATAGCTTTAGCCAAAGCTTGTGGGAATGGAAACCAACTAGGATTAGAAGCAAAATCTTCCAGGGAAATGGTTTCTCAAATCTTTCAAGCTTCCCTTCCTATCAGCAAGCAAAGCATCTTCACTATGCAGAAAGGAATGAATGAAATAATGAGGTAAGAACTTGAATCTGTCTGGGTGTGAGGCCTCACAACAGAAACCATTCCCTGTTTCCCTCTATGCCTGTGCAATCCTTCTACAGTTTCTCTGGGCAACCTGTGCCAGAGCCCCATGGCCCTCACAGGGAAGAACTTCTTCCCAATATCCCATCTAGCCCTGACATCTATCAGTGTGAAGCCATTCTACCTTGTCCTGTCACTTTAGGCCTTGTCCAGAGTCCCTATTGACTCCCTTTTCCTGAATAAACGCCCACAGCAGTGCCACCTGTGGTAGCCTGCCCCTTATCCTCCCCTAGGCAGACCTCAATACATTCCAATTGCTGTCCCATGAAGGGCAGCTCCACCACTGCTGTCATTGCCCTTGCTGGCATTGCTTTCCTGAAAAAGTACATTGCCATCCATGACACATTCCAGGCACACAGTGTCCCACCGTGGCTCTGTAATGGCAATGGGGTCATGGCCCTGTGACCACACACACATCTCCAGCTCCTCCTCTTTATTCCCCACACTGTGTGTGTTGGTGTGCAGGGAGGGGATGGAGCAGGCAGGTTTTCCAGGAGAGCTGCAAGAGGTTGCAGCACAGCCACAACCCCACTTGAGGGAGTTGGCTCTTCTCTTGGAAGGCGTCTCAGGAACGCTTGTCACTGCTCTGCTTGGCCTGGCTCGTTCCCCAGTTGGATGTCGTGGTGTCAGATACCACTTCCCAAGTTCTTAAGTCTCTCTTCCTGTTCTAGGTATATCCTGGTGGATTGGCTGGTGGAAGTGGCTACCATGAAGGACTTTTCTAGCCTGTGTCTTCACATGACAGTGGGATGTGTGGACCGTTACTTGAAGCTGAGACCTGTACCTCGTGCTCGGCTCCAGCTTTTGGGAATAGCCTGCATGGTCATTTGCACACGGTGAGGGTTCTGGCTGGTGAGCAGAGGTCACTGTGATCATCCAGATTTTTTCCTGCAGCTCAAACTTCTCCCCCAACCCCATCCTTTGCTTGTAGTACTGGAAAGGCTCTTTGACTTCCCTCTACTTTGACTTCTGTTTAACAGTGTTTACATACAAACACAGACTCTGTAACTAAGGCAAAAAAATCAAAAGATCCTTACAGTTGTTTTTTTTTTTTCTTATTTAAACACCTGGTCATAGTTGTGGATTGCTGTAAATGCATTCCATCAGCAGCTGGAGTCTTTGACATCATATTAGCATGAGAAAGCTGGAAAGCAATAACAGCTGCAGTGTTCCATATTTGAGCCTGTTTACACTCAGATGAACTGCTTGGTGTGGTGGAAGATTATCCTTCTGTGTTAATTTCCTTAATATCTTGCATCTTGAGCTTGAGGAGGCTTCATAGATTAAAAATTAGGATCAGAGAATTGCAAACTGGATTGGGTTAGAAAGGACCTTAAGGATCCTGTCATTCCACCCCTTGCCATGAGCAGGGATACCTTCCACTATCCCAGGGTGCTCAAAGCCCTGTCCAGCCTGGGCTTGGACACTTCCAGGGATGCAGGGGCAGCCACAGCTGCTCTGGGAAACCTGTGACAGGGTCTCAGCACCCTCACAGAGAAGAATTTCTTTTGTATTAGAAAGAACATTGCAAATTAGGGATGTTCTAGTAGATAGTTCCATCTTAGAGATGAAATAAAGAGCTGCGATTCTTTCTTTGCTGGTTTACCTTGGAAAGTCCCTTGTGAAGTTGTTTAACTCTGGTCATTGTGGGTGCAGTTATCTGCCTTAAGTGCACAAATCCCCTTTCTGCTGGGGCTAACTTATTTAACATTACAGTTTCATCAGCAAAGAGATGCTGACAATACGGGAAGCTGTGTGGCTGACAGACAACTCCTACAAATATGAAGAGTTGGTCAGAATGATGGGCGAGATCATTTCTGCCTTAGAAGGAAGGATAAGGGTGAGTTTGGAAAGTGGATGGAATATTCCCCCCCCCTTAGGCTGCTGTTCAAGTCAGGCTGTAGCAGTTCTTACCTAATGAGTTGGGGGTTTATATCAATGTTCTCAATCAACTGTGAAGCCTGTGCATGTCTCAGAGCTTGCAGATACAGAACCCTCTGCCTTCTCTAGAGATTAAAACTTCAGTTTTAAGAGGCCATGTATTCTCTCACTGTAATTCTATGTCAGTGTAGTAGTTAAACAAAAAAAGCCCCAAGCAAACAAAACCCAGCATCTGGAAACAGCTGTTCTAAACACTTTGTGCTGGTCTTGTATTTCCAACCTGTTCTCCTTTCTGCACTAGATACCCACCATTTTGGACTACAAAGACGTTCTGTCAAGCATTGTTTTGCTGGAGAGAAGAACTCTTCACCTTTACAGCTTCATCTGTGAGCTGTCCCTGCTGAACACAAGCCTCAGTGTGTATTCCCCAGCCCAGCTGGCTGCTGCTGCACTGCTGCTGGCCAAGATGCTGCATGGGCAAGGTAAACAATCTTACCTCAAGCAGAGCTGCAGCACAGACTGCCACTCTGCCTTCTCTTTTTAGGGACATCTTTTGGGGGTTAGTTGTCTTTAGGCAAGATGCCCCAGTGTTGTGGTTTGAAAAGAAAAACCAGTGAGACACTCCAAGTCAGAAATACAATTTATTAGGAAAAGGGAAAATAAAACAAAAGGAAACAAAATAGGTGCAATAAGGAAAAAGAGAAAATCACTGACAGAGTCAGAATACAACCTGGCAGTCTATTTGCAATGGTGGCTGCAGCCCTCCTGGAAGTAGCAGTTGTGTCCCTGTCAAAGCAGTGGTCCTGGAGAAAAGGTGCAACCCTCTGCTGAAGGTGCAGTGGTGATGGATGGGCCTGTTCTTCCTCTGGGAGTGCAGTGGAAAAGGCTGCCTTGGTGTTCCAAGTCTCAGGTTTTTATCCAGGTAGAGGGGCTTGGTTCCCCCCCTCCCCGGATGGAGCATTTCCCAATGGGATGATGGAAGTTTATCAGTGGACTCAATGCCCCATTAGCACAAGACCTATCCCTGGAGGGAGGATATATACAAGAGCCTATAGAGACAGGGCAAGGGGAAGTGGCTTCCCACTGACAGAGGACGGGGATAGATGGAATATTGGGAAGGAATTCTTTCCTGGGAGGGTGAGGAAGCTTTGGCACAGAGTGCCCAGAGAAGCTGTGGCTGCCCCTGGATCCCTGAAGTGTCCAAGGCCAGCCTGGGTAGGGCTTGTAGCAGCTTAGGATAATGGGAGGTGTCCCTGCCCATGGCAGGAGATGGGCTTTGGAGTCCCTTCCAACCCAAACCATTCCATGATTCTCTGATTCTATTTTACCTCTTAATAGAAGCAATAAACTAGAGCAATAGCATCAGACTATGCAAACTCTTGTGTTTAAATGAAGCTGAAGATTTCTATTAGGTATAACATCAGTTTGGCAGATAAACCTATCCTTGAAGCCAATTGTGAACTTGAACAAACTATGGACAGATATAAGTTTGTAAATACTATGATTCTTACCGCATTGAAAAAAAAATTTAAAAAGCTGACTCACTACAGGTACTACAGTTCATGAATATGTAATTCAATACATGAATTATGTACTCTCTTCTCCAGCACCCCCCTGGACCAGCCAGCTGTCTGAGTGTACTGGTTTCTCTCAAGAAGACCTCTTGCCCTGCGTGCTGAGCCTCCACCAAAAGTGGTAATGGTTTTGAGACTCTTTGGGGGGGCACATGAGTACTTAGATTGCAAATATGCTGCACCTGTACAGTCCGCCCTTCCCAGTGAAGGAGGGGCCTCTGGTTAACTGCCTTGCTCCCCTGCCACAAGTAGTTTGGGGACAGCTGTTCTATTTCTGCCAGCTGGTCTGGCCCTGGGTCACAGAAAACAGACAGAAAAGGAATTAGATGCTCACATGCTCAGAAGCCACCATGTGTCCTGATGACGCTGCTGAAACACTAACTCCCTTAGGACAGCACTGAGGACAGAGGGAAATTACCTAACCTGGCAGCTTTTCTTACTATTGTTTCGTAGAGTCCATTCTAAGATAGGAGTTTTAATCTTTCTTTCCAGCTTCCATGATGATGTCCCAAAGGATTATAGGCAGGTGTCCCTGATGGCAGTGAAACAGCGATTTGAAGATGAGCGCTATGAAGAAATAGGCAAAGAACAGGTGGGTGAGCTGTGGCTGCATCTGCTGCTGCTGACACCCAGAGCAGAGCTGCTGTCCTGTGGCAGGCTGAGTGAATAAAGTGGGAGTTTAAGAATTGAGTTGCAGGGACTCTTAACTGATATTTGAGTGCCTGTGGGAAGAACTTGCTGGGATAGGTTTCTCCTAGAAAAATAGTGTCCTTCTGGCTGTTCAGTTCTTATAAGATTCTCAGGGTCAAATTCTTACAGGTGCTTTGATTTTCTTAAATCTATTTATTTATTTATTTAATATTTTAGGTTATGAGTTACAGCCAGCTCTGTTCATTGTTGGGTGTGAAACAGGAGGACCCAGAGCCCAGTCCCTTGCACAGGAATGTAGTGGAAATTCAGACTTTCCTGAGCTCCCCCTCTGGAAAGAGAGCTAAAAGGTGAGTGTAACTTGTGGCTGTCAGCAGCTCTGAAGATCAGCCAGAGCCTTTCCTCTCTAGTACCCTGAGGTTTCATTCCTAAACACAATCAATTTTCCTGTCACCATCTTGACAGACCTATTAAAAGAGCTGGAAAAGGCTTGGCTTTTAACATGTGATTTCTGGGGTGTTTTTCTGCAACAGGAGAAGGGAAGACAGCATTCAGGATGACAGAGGCAGCTTTGTGACTACACCCACAGCAGAGCTGTCTTCTCAGGAAGAAAGTCTGCTGGACAACTTCCTTGACTGGAGTTTAGATTCCTGCTCTGGTTATGAAGGTGATCAGGAAAGCGAAGGCGAGCGAGAAGGAGATGGTGAGCAGTTTATTCTTATAAAAAGCAGCCAGGTGGATTAAACCTGTCTTTTCAATTTTGCTTTAAACTGTTTCTCAGGCACCAGATGCCTGGACTTTCAGCTGAAGACCAGTTGGAAAAACTCTTCCCCTTTCCCCATGGTTATAATTGTTAAACTCTCTCAGAGGTATCTATCTGTTCTTTCTCTGCACTGCTTCAGAACATCCTGAGGGGTTTTGTATTTGCTCAGCATTTCAAAGTCAGGCTGTTTGCAGTGCACCAAATGTGATGAATGAGCCGCTCACTACAGAACTACTGTATGATTAGAAACACTAATTAGCTGTTGGGTTTTGACCCTGGGCCTGGCTGCTCATTTTCTAACAGCTCTTAGAACCTATTTGAATATCTGAGAGAAGCAAAGATGCTGTGTGAATAGAGGGTGAACTTAGTGCCCTGCCCTCCAGGTGTGAGCAGACAGAAGGTTGACTCTTGCTTGGCTTTTTTCTGCTTGACTCTGCTGAGGGCCTGCTTAGTTCTGGACTGGGACAAACGAAGTTTTCTCCTTTCCCGTCCTGCAGTGACCAGCCCCAGTGGGATCCTGGATGTGACAGTGCTGTACCTGGACCCTGCAGAGCACTGTGGCCAGGACTCCAGTGATGAGGACAGCCTGCCTGGGGAGTGGGATAGCTCTGGGGCACCCCCCAGGGAGGGGGAGCTGCCAGGGGCATATCTCACCCCAAGGAATCCCAACCCAGAGGGGAGCTCGGGCTACTCTTCTGTCAACACTGCCAGTCCTACATCTTCTCTTGAAGGCAGCCCTGGAGCTCCTCCCAAACCTACCTCAGCACTGCCCCACGACAATTCCGTGAACAGGGAGCCATGCCAGCCCCATTACCTGCACAGGAGGCAAGTCAAGAGAAAAAACATGGCAGAACACACTGAAGAAAGGCTGAACTTGGGCTTCTTAAGCCTCTGATTTCTTCATGTTTTTAACTTTTCCAGGATTTCTGGAAACCATATTTCTGTTGCAGTCATACAGGGATGATAGTGAATAATTGTAAATACCTTCCCTCCAGCCTTGTCTGTCCTGTACACCTGGGCTTTTTCTTCCCTTCACAGCTGCCTTTTTACAAATCCCCTATTGTCTGATCCTCTGCTAAGGTTCTGTCCTCTCTGACATTCATAGCCCAGTTTTATCATCCCTCTTAGTGATAGAACTGTCCTGTCCCTTGCTTCCTCTGAGGCCTGGCACTATGAGTGAAATGAATTGACATTGGTTCTCAAGTTTCTGAATGTAACACTATGCTTGAATTCTTCCACTTGAAAGACCTATTTTGAGGTTGTGCTACCTTTGTACTCTGTCCAGGTCTCCCTCAGCTCCCCTCTTCTTGTCTATGGCATTTGCTGCACTGATAAAAGGTTTTTATTGAAGAAACCCCAGAGGTAAATGAAAGCTCACTGCAGGTCTGAGCTGCTCCCTCACCTACCTCTCACATGGTTTAAACTACATTTGCCTCTTCTCTCATTTGCCACGTTTTCCTCACCTGAAAAATACTTCTGTGCCTTAACACATAGGAATTGGAATACCAAGGTACAAGACTTTAAAAAGATGTCACTGAAGTTAACACTGGAACTGGACTCCAGGACTGTTTAGAAGTTACTGTGGCATTGGCAACAGTTCAGATACACACAGTGTAGTGAATGTTTATTGACTGGTTTTTTTTATAAAATTGTTTTGTTAGTAGAGATGGGTCCTGGTCTTCCTTCCCCTTATTCTCCAGCCTGAGACCTGGAGAACTGCTGGGATGAGGTCAGGGCTTAGCTCTGAGTTCTGATGGTTAAGTTGCAGTGGCACTGCCTGAAGGCTATTAACACAAATCTCACAAGGAGCATAGAGCTCAAATCACACTCAACCCTACAGCAGCTCCAGAAAAGCCTTCAATCTGCCAAATAACCAAAAGCAGCCTTGGGTACTTGTCCACAAAGTTTATTACAAAACCATGTACCCACTCTTGTTCAGAAGAGAAAAAATCCCTGATTTAGTTTCCTGGCTCATGGTGGCTCCACTGCAGTTCTCCAGCTACTGCTTCCCCTGATCTGCCATGCAGGGGTGTCTTCACATTAACTTGGTACAGCAGCAGTTCAAACTTCAGCACTGGGTCACATTAACATGGGAAGAAAATGCTTATAAAAACCTCTTTCATTCTAAAACTGGTAAAAGTGAAAATACATCTGAGAAAGGCCTCACTGTAGACAGCTCTGAACTCTCTTGACCTGAAAAAATAAAAGTAGAGAAGGGGAAGATGGATCAGTTCAATTCCTTCCCAGGAGAAAGGAAATTAGGAAAAGTTAGCTCTGTGTTCCTACTGCTGGATGTAGAGCTTTGGCTGATACAGCTCTGCACTAAAACCAGATCTGGCTGTGTAGCAAGCCTCACTCTTGAAATGCCTCATGGCTAAAATAGCACCTGGGCTTGAGAGCCAGTACTGAGGGGCTGAGGCACTAAAACCAGAACTAGAGGCTGCTTTCTGAGAGAAAAGCAAAAAGTACAGCCCAGAGCTTCATATTTATAAAATTAAAAAATTACCAGATGGCCTGAGTTCATTTTATTATCACCTCCACAGCCCTGCAGCCCCTTCAACCTTTGCTTTATTACGCTTTGTTGTATTTCTTCCTGGGAAAGTATTTCCAGAAAAACTTGAGGAAACACAGGCTAAGCCTGGCTTAGTGTAGCACTGGACTGGTTTCAATAAGGACTGACATATCAGGAAGAGCAGGTTGGAGAGATGACATAGCCCAGCCTGCTCTGTCCTCAGCTGCCTGTGGCAGCACAGGGCACACACAGCAGGTGCCAGCACTCACCTCAGGGCACCACTGGGACATCCAGGGAGTCATAAGCTGAAGCTTTCATCTTTTCCAGTGGCTTCCTGAAGAGCTGCCGCAGGGCTGCATAGGCAGGCTGCTCCTCGTACTCCAGTGCCATCACCTGCTCCAGGTAGCTCTCCAGGCCCTCTGCACAGAAAGGGACTCACACTGGAGCAGCACAAACTCCAGCTGCCCAGTGGCCGTTTCAGCCAGCTCACCCACCCCCCCCAGGCAGCTGCAGAGAGGAAAACCAAACCAAGGCTAATACAAACTCAAAGAATCATGGAATTACACAATAAAACAGAATCACCAATTGATTTGGGTTGGAAGGGACCTTGAAGCCCATCTCCTTCAACCCCCTGCCGTGGGCAGGGACACGTTCCACTATCCCAAGTTGCTCCAAGACTGTCCAACATGGCCTTGAACACTTTTTCAGCCATGGGACAGCCACAGCTTCTGTGGGCAACAAAATGGGATGGGGAAATCACTTCTAGCCCCAGATATTTAATTTCTAAACCCACCAGCACGGCTGTCCCTTCAGCAAGGTTCATGAAAGCAGATCATGGGAAGTAGCCCTCATTCTTCTGTACAGAAAACAAGGGATTTTTTCCCTGCCTGCCAGACAGTTCATGCAATGCTTGGTCACCATCACCACTGGAAGCCATTCTGGACCAGTACTGCAGCACAGAGGAAGTTCTGGCTGCAGGTACAATCAGTCAGTCCTCCATCCCTGAGTCCCATTGCCACTGAGAGCAAGCCCATACCTGGAATGGATCTCTGCCTGAAGCACAGTCGGAGAAGACATCTCACATCCTTTCTGTACCTGGAATAGTCAGCACAGAGTTCTGTCAGGTGAAAAGCAATAGAGCAGGCACCTAAGCACCTGGCTTTGACAACAGGGCCAAAATAATTCCCCAAAAAGCTGAATTCAGCTGGCTGTGTTCTGGATGAAGCAGAACTTGGGGTTCACCAAACACCCTGGGGCCAGGCTCAGCCTTGGCTGTGGGACTTAGCACATCCCAGCAGCGTATTGTGACCTGGAGATTTCAGTCACTAACCTCCCTGACTGCTTTCTGCTCAGCATTTCCCAGAAGAACAGATGATTTCTCCTACCTTTCTTTCTGTTTGACCACAGCTTTTACGTTGTCCAGCTCATCAGACCAAGGCAAAATGCCACAGAGCCATTTCAGAAGACAGTAGCCCAGAGATTCCAAGTCACTCCGTCGAGATGGTCCTGATGGGAAGCATGAGACATTCACATGTCACTCATGGAGGGGCAGAAGTAAAGAAATCTGAGAGCTTTATGAGAATGTGCTCTTGGTTATCAATACTCCTGGGAGCCTGCTAACTCACATAGTTCAGGAATCACCTCCCAGCCTCTGGAGGAAGATTTCCTGAACACTGTGAAAGAGCAGACATATCCCAACCAGAAGGACAGAATTTGGCACAGGCTGCCCAGGACAGCATGGAGTCCCCATCCCTGGAGGGATTTAGAAGTTATGCAGATGTAGCACTTGGACACTTGCGTTAGTGGTGACCTTGGCAGTGCTGGGTTTACAGCTGGACTCAATCATCTTAAAGGTCTTTACCAACCAAAGCAATTCTATGATTTAAATGCCTTTCCAGCTCTCATTGCTTCAAGGTCAGAGCAGAGCCTGCTGCAAATCTGTTTTGGGCAGGGATCCAGTCTGGCTTGAAAGAGACCCCTGCTAAGCCAGCACGAAGGGCCCTGTTTTCTATTCCCCACACGCCTGCAGCAGCCAAGGCTCCAGATGGAGCAGGAACATCCTTGCTGCAAATCACTAAGTGACTGGGTAAGGTCCAACACAGCAGCCATCAGGAGGCAGGAGTGAACAGCCCAAACAGGAACCCGGTTCCTGCTGCATGTGAATGCCTGGAAAGCAGCAGTGCCAGCAACACCGTGGGGGGAGCCCTAACTCCAGGGAGCAGCACCGCAGGAGCTGCTCCAGCGTGTGTCCCAAACCCAGACCCACCTGTGCCCCTGTGGCTGTCCAGGCTGATGAACTCCACCGTGCCCTCGTGAGGGGTCCGGCTGCCCTCGCGCAGAGCCACGTGCTTCCCCCCGGGGCAGTACCGGAACGCGAAGCCATAGCCAGCGAGGGTCACCTGCAGGGCAGCACAGAGCACCCAGCTGAGCGCAGAGCAGCCTCAGTGCTGCCCCACAGCCCCTGCCTGAGCACTGCCCAGCCTGCTCTGCTGCCCTGCCCAAGGCAGGGACCCGGAGGCTGCCTTATCCCATGTCACAATCCCACCTCCACTGCCCTTTCCTGGCGCCACTGCTCCTGCTCCCTACCTGTGTGAGGTCTGCTGGGTTCAAATAGATGTTCTCAGCAGTGATGTCCCCGTGCACATACTCATTCTCATGAATGTATTCCAGGCAGTCTAGCTGGGAATAAACAAGGAGAGCATATCAGATCCACGCAGGCTCCTGCAGCACCCTGACAATCACTGAGCTGGACCTTCCCCAGCTCCCTGCAGCCATGTGGAGGGGTACTAAAAACACATCTCACAGCCTTCAAGTTCAAAGGTCAGGTTTTTCTCATTCCTCTTATCCCAAATTCCTTCAAGGTGACACAGTGCTAAAAAGATGCTACTAAAGTTTACAGTAGGCTTGAAAGATGCTACTTAGAGACCCCATCCAAGCAAGCCCCTGAAGCAGCTTTAAAACTTCAGGGAGATCCAGAGGGAAGTCAGAAGTCTTTTCTGAAAAAGTCTCTTGGGAAGGATTGGTTCTGCACATACCAGGCGAATTGCAATCTGAAAAGCTGCCTTCTCCTTCAGCAGGTGCAGGCCATCACTCAGGACCGACTGAAGAGACCGCCCCAAGTCAGAGAAGACCAAAAACCTGCAAGAGAAAAGGCCTTTGCACATGGCAGTACCTACCTGATTTGGAGACACTGCAACAGACACTTGTCAAGTGATCCATTGGACCCCACTTCAACTCCAAGCTGACCTGGGCAAACGCTTCCTTGACTTTTGATAAGAGAAAACTTTCTGCAAAGGAGGCAGGTGTGCCTGTCATGTGCTGCAGACACACAGCCTGGGTCTCCCCTTTGTGTTAAGTGTCAAGGACCAGAATAAGGTGTCCCCTGGCCTGAGGGGCAGCAGCAGCAAAAGCAGTAACTTCACCAACACAAGGACTGAAGGAAACAAAGTAGTGATTGGCAAAGCATTTAATAAATGACAGGAGCAGTGAATACAGGAGTAGTGCACAGGAGGAGAAGGAAAGCCAGAGATGCTCAGACAGCCCAAGAGCTCAGTCACCTCACCTGTAGCTGTCTGCATGCAGTCCAAAACCAACACAGTTGGGGATGCCCAGCAGCGGCACGGAATGCCACTTCTTCCACTTCTCCACTACAAGAGAAGAGGACAGTGCAGCAGATGCTGCTGAGGAACTCCAGGAGGAAGGAGTTAGGGATGCTCCTCCTCTGAAGGTCTGCTCTGCCCTGGACCGCTGACAGTAGCCTCTCATCCTGACTTTGTCCCCAGAATTCCAGTCTGACATGTGCATTGGCATGTAAATGCATACAGCACTGCTGAGCAAGAATGGAACAGGGAAGATTCTGGGAATACCACAGCAGGCTATGGCATGGGATTGCTACAGGGCTGAGGAAAACAAGGAGAGGGAGAGAGGGTAGGGGAGGGACAAGCAGATTTTTAGAATTCTCCCAGAAGTGTAGATTTGACATAAACTCTTCCATCCCCCTCTGCCTACATTCTCTGGGCAGCTTTGTTCTTGCTCAAGTTTTGGGATCAACGGAGTCGATACCAGAGAGCAGCTGACAGAACCACTCATGGAAGAGGGATAGGAGAGAGAGCCAAAGTGAGTCAGGCTGCAGGGCTGGACAGCTCCCAGACACATCAAGACAGAGTGAGGAGCACAAGAAAGTTGTGCTCATATTGCACTGTCCTACAGCACAGACTGCTGGGAGAACTGGCATTGACCAAACTCCTCAGCACTGGCACTAACTGAGCAGGGGATTCATTTATCCTAGCCTGGCCTTCCAAGACATTCACATAATGCCAGTTATCCTTAGTCCTTGCCCTCCCAAGAAGCACCAACCTGTGCCTGCCTTTGCAGCTCGCTGGAAGAAATTCTGTTCATTGTAGATCCTCCCATCTTTGGCATCCTAAAGGGAACAGGGAGAAGTGTTACTTCAGCCACACACATCCTGCTGGAAAGGGAAACTTGGGTAAGATTGCTATAAGACCTTCACTACTCATTTTAAAGAAAGCAAAGATCAACTAAGAGCTGAGAGCAGAGCTCAGGTGTCTTGGTTCACTATTTAATGCTGACCCTAACAACCACATAAACTCTGAGCATTAGCACAGAACAGGAGAGGGGCCATCTCAGGCTGGGCCTTTCCAGCAGCCCATTTACAGCTGTCTGAGGGTTAACAACAGCCAGGCAGCACAGCCCAGGGGCAGGCAGCATGGAGAGAGCTCTGGTCCCACAGCTGTTGAAGGGAGCCAGAGGTGCCCTTCTTAGCCATAGCAGGGATGAAGACATTTCTGCAAACACGCAAGTCTCAACAGAGAGCTGTAAATGACATTTATGACAGCTGTAAATAACACGTATGCTAGCTGTCAGACAGTGAGACAAGAAAGTGAGGCAGGAAAGTCTGTATTAGTAACATTTGAGGTACTGCTGTCATTGAGTGACCTCAACTGCACACAGCTCACACTCTGTCTGTGTTTGCCTACACGTGTCTCTATTCAACACTAACTCAGGACAGCTGCTATCCTGCATGGGAGAAAGCAGCAGTGTTACATTCTACCTGTTTTGATACAAAACTGATATCAAAGACAACTGGAGGAACAGCAGGCTGCAGACAAAACAGACCAGGTCCCAGAGGGTATTTCACCCTGCATCTTGCCTGTGAGGTCATGTGGGCCATCCAACCCCAGAGCCAAAATGTTCTCATGTGCCATATCACACTCCACAGCGCTCAGCAGACCACTAAGCAGCCAAAAGGTGAAAAACAGAGAAGTTGGGAGCATTGTCTACAGAAGTGATTACAGTTTCCCACCTACTGGTTCTAGTTTTGTGCCACTTAGCAGATTTTTCTCATCCACCCTGTATTCCTTCTCCATCCTCTTACATGCCTCCTCTGACAAAAGGCAGAGGAATTATCCAAATGCCTGCATAAGCCCCACAGAGCCATCAGTCAGCACTGGTCTTCCTACAGACCAGCAACCCCCAAGAGCCACAGCAGACAAGAAAACAGTCTTTCAGCTCTGATTTGTGAGGTACTGAAAATCAATCAACTGAATTTCCACCACAGAACAGCTGTTACTGGAAATAAGGCATTTCTGGAGAACCCAAGATATTGATAAGTACCTGGAAAGCTGGCTTGGAACTCCAGCTATAATTCCTATTTGATTTCAAAGTCTGCTCTGGCTTTACACAGTGTCTCCATGCTGGCTCACACAGCCTCAGTACAGCTCCAATAATTCCAACCTCTCCTCTCAAGTTTCCCCAGACTTCAGCAGGGTGTGTGCACACCTGCCAGAGTGAAGTTCGTCTGACATTCCTCAGTCAAGATCTCCATCTCACACCACCAAGTTCAGTTCTGCAGGTTCCTGAGCCTGGTCAATCAAAGCAGCAGCCTTCTGTGATTAAGGTTTTGGGTTTTTTTTCATCCTCATATTCATTTTCTTCACACATTTAGCAGAAAAGCCAACTGAAATCCCAGCACAACACCCTCAGGAGGTTAGATCCATCTCCTAAGTTAGCAGGGGGCTCTCTGACCACTCACTCCAAATTCCTCAGATACTCTCAGCCAAACAGCTCAGGACCCAGTACTCTATGCACTATTCCTTACCCAAACAGATCAAAACTCACAAGTTTGAGGGAGTAGCTTTGCTTTTGAGGACAGGTTCCAGATGCTGACTGCGCTGTGGAAGGATGGAACAGATGTGGTTACAGGAGCATGGAAAAGAGGTTGTGCATCATTAAATGCAGCCTGTGCAGCTGGATTAACTCGTTCTCTGCTACTTTCTCTTGAGCTTTGCAAACCTCTGTGACAGTGCCTTCTCAGATCATGACAAAATAATTCTTACCTTGCTCCAGGAGCTCAGCACCCTGACATGCTGCAAGTGCAGTTCTGCTTAAGTCACAGAAGCATCTGGGCATGGCTACAGTATGGGGGGGCTTTGAGGGGTATGTAAAGAATACATCATTAGCAGAATCTCAAAGGCATCCCCAAATTCATTTGCTGAGCACTCCCTCTAGCTTACTCCATGGTTTGACAAGTCTGTAAGAGGTGCCAAGTTCCTCTGCTCTGCATGGAAGTCAGAATTGTATGTGGCTTCCATTCTCCAAAAGGATTTGCACCCATGACTTGGCCTCAGGGCAGTTCCTCTTCTCCTGCTTTCAGACCAAGTCCTATCCACAGGTTACCTGCTGCTCATCACCTAAAACCTATTTCTATAAAAGCACCCTCCACAACTGGTTTTCCTTTTTATCACATTTAAAAAAAAACAACATAGATGGATGCTCAGACTTTGTTATGCAACAGCTTGAATAATGAAAAAAAAAAGTAAAGCCAAGTATCAGGCAAAATCTGGTAATGGAGAAAATTCCTCCTGGACAGTTTCCAAATCAACAAGAGAGAAGATCAAGAACTCCCCTTTGGAAGTTTACAACTAGACTGAAAAGATCAGCATGTACTAAATGGCTGACAAGCAGCCTGTGTGTAGTTGCTTTCTTTGGCCCCAATACAGGCTGAGAATTTACATTTGTGACAGCACTATCTGACATAGTGACAGCACTTACAGCACAGGAACTTCTGTAGTGCCAGCAAATAGGTTTTGGACCTAAAAGAACAGAAAGAGGAAGTGTGGCCCCAACAATGGACATTTCATAATAACAGAGCAGCCTGGCCTTGGCTTGATATTATGCTGGTGACAGAGTGGCTGACAGGCAGATGTTCAGTGAGGAACGGCTGGAGCTGTGCCAGGAGAGATTTAGGTTGAATATTAGGAAAAGTTTTTCCCTCAGAGGGTGCTGGGCACGGCCCAGGCTCCCCAGGGAATGGGCACGGCCCCAAGGCTGCCAGAGCTCCAGGAGAGTTTGGACAGCACTCTCAGGGATGCATTGGGTAGGGCTGTTGGGGTGTCTGTGCAGGGTCGGGAGCCTTGTGGGTCCCTTCCAGCTCAGAATACTGTAGGAATTACGGATTCTGCAAGCCTGCGGGTCACTGCCCGCCCGGCGGACACCGCAGTGTCCACTCCACGGGCTCTGGAGGTTTCGGGATGTCCCGACAGCTATCGCCGAACCCAGAGCCGGGGACCCCTCGCGTCCCGGCCCCGCTCTGCCCGCCCCGCGCCCCGCAGTACCTTCGTACACCAGCCCGCAGTCGCCCTGTTCCAGCAGACGCAGCAGCCNGCTGTGAGGGGACATCGGGCTCTGCACGAGACACCGGCGCTGTGAGGGGACATCGGGCTCTGCACGAGACACCGGCGCTGTGAGGGGACATCGGGCTCTGCACGAGACACCGGCGCTGTGAGGGGACATCGGGCTCTGCACGAGACACCGGCGCTGTGAGGGGACATCGGGCTCTGCACGAGACACCGGCGCTGTGAGGGGACATCGGGCTCTGCACGAGACACCGGCGCTGTGAGGGGACATCGGGCTCTGCACGAGACACCGGCGCTGTGAGGGGACATCGGGCTCTGCACGAGACACCGGCGCTGTGAGGGGACATCGGGCTCTGCACGAGACACCGGCGCTGTGAGGGGACATCGGGCTCTGCACGAGACACCGGCGCTGTGAGGGGACATCGGGCTCTGCACGAGACACCGGCGCTGTGAGGGGACATCGGGCTCTGCACGAGACACCGGCGCTGTGAGGGGACATCGGGCTCTGCACGAGACACCGGCGCTGTGAGGGGACATCGGGCTCTGCACGAGACACCGGCGCTGTGAGGGGACATCGGGCTCTGCACGAGACACCGGCGCTGTGAGGGGACATCGAGGTCTGAAGGGAACACGGGGGCTGTGAGGCAGTACCAGAGATCTGAAGGGGCACGGGGCTTTCTGAGGGAACACCGCTCTTGTGAGGGGGCACCAGGGCCCACCACGGTCCCGTGGGCTTCCCGTGGCCCGGCCATGATCACACGGGTGATCATGAATTAAAGAAATATGAATATTGATCTAACGTCAATGTCCACCTATTAACGGACAAAGACTCTCTAACAGTTTGGAGTTAGAAAGTGTTTGTTTATTGCGGCCGGGCAGTGCGTGGGATATCTCCCTAATGCACACTGCGAAGTTTCATAGGTGATTACAAAGCTTTTATGTACAAAAATGTTGAATATACGAAATACAAATGCATATTCATACTCTTGTAATTTATGCTAATTGGCAGGAAGGCTATTAAGCATGCATGGTTTGTTTCTTGAAATAAGTCAGGGGTCTTTTTTATGAGGAATCAATTAAAATGATGAAGTAAACTAAGTCTTCCTTGCTCTAACCTTTTTACCTTTTCTGGGTATTCGTGACAAATGAATCCTTGGGAGAATTTGCAGTTTCTTGCATTCAATCCATTTCCTACCATGGGAAAGCTGGCTATTGTCCATAAAATCGACAAGCAATGAGTTACTAGATCCAGGATATCTTATCTAAGATTTGGCTTCTGTTGGGTAAAGCTTATCTGTCTTTTTTAGCTAACACAGCAACGTCTATTCTAACTATAATCTTAACTTTTATAAAACCCTTAATTTCTCAAAATTAGCATCTCAATCAATTTTTTAAACTTTCTTAAGCTGGTAATTCTTGATCATAGCTCTATAATTTTGTTGGTGGTTGCCTAGGGAACAGCAATCACGACCTGATTACATTCAGTTTGAGGAGAGACTGAATCCATGCCATAAACGGAAGTACAGGGTGCTTTAAAAAGCCAGACCCCATAAACACAAGAAAAACTGAGAGAACAGAGTGATAGGGAAAGGCAGACAGAAGATAGTGGGAAAAAGCAATTCTTTAAGATGTATTTAAAGAGCTACCAAGCCAGCATCAGGGAAGAAAAACCTCCATCCTACTTAGTGCTCTATTGAAAATAATAATTAGCAATAAAAAAGAAACCCATAATAAATAGATGAAATGGGAAATAATTAACAAATTTCTCCATTTCATAACTGGTAATTTGCATCAGCAGGGCAATCTGGATGCCTGCAGTCACTCCATAGGGGATTATTTCTGCAGCATTGCACCTTTTGCCTGGTCTCAGCAGGAATTTGCTCCCTCTTTCCTTCATCAGGTATTGAAAACCAGTCTGGATTTTGGGCTGCAGAGGGCTCTGGTTCCTGGAGAGCCTCTAGAGAGCAGGACAGAGCAGATCTCAAGCTCAGGTTTTGGTTCTTTGAACCTTTCAGCTCTCAAGTCTTTGGGTGAGGTGCCAGGGCCTCACCACCCTCACAAGGAAGGAATTACCTCTGGATGATTCCCTGTTGCATTGCCCACCCTTCTCAGCCATTAGCCATCATTTAAACCCCTTCTCAGGGTTTCATTTTAAGGGTTTGCACCCATTTTGTTTTCCTTTAGCCAGAACTCATCATGCTCCCTCTATCCCCCAAGTTTCTCTAGTTTATCTGTATGCTGAAATTCTACCCCTATAGGCAGCAACCTGCAGCACTGCCTGCCCTGTTCCAGCTTCCTCTAAAGCAGTGGGTTAGGTGAATTTTTAACTCTCCCTTGCTCTCAGAAGAGGGAAAAGTATAACTTTTTAGGAGAAGACCTGTCATCCCATGGCCTTCGTGTGTTGAGGACGGTCTGACAGAGTCACAGAATATCCTGAGTTGGAAAGGACCCACAAGGATCATTGAGTCCAACTCCAAGTCTGTGCTGCTGTGTCCTCTGGGAAAGTGCAGACAGCTGGGATGGCAACAGAAAGATTCCTCTGTCCCCCCTGCAGGAGTTGCCTTGGTGCCTGCTCAGTTGTGTCTCTCTTGTCTCACCCTTGGCTTCCCAGCACACTGCCAGCAGCCCAGACACATGACTTATCGAATTTAGGTGCTGGCAGAGATCTTTGAGCTTGACAGAATGCCCAAAGCTGCCAGTTCTTCAACCTCTTAATGAAATGAGGCTGTTCCTCTTCATTTACACACCTCTCAGATCCTGGAGTGATGCCTCTTGAGAAGCCATGCTAGAGTCCTAGGAGAGGCCTTGGAACCCTTTCAGCTCTGAATTGCCAGGTCCAATCCAGCAGCTTTAAGAGGTCTTGGCTGTTGGCACAGCCGTGGGAAGTGGCCCTGGGACACCAGCTGCCTCTCTGGGCTGAAGGGACAACCAGGCTGCCTTTGGGCAGTGCTGGCAGAGTCTGCTCATGTGTCCCCAGGCCATGCTGCCTCCCCAGCTCCCACCACAGTGGGAGGCTCACTCGGGCACAGAGGAGCAATGGGAGCTGAAATTCCCAGCCATGTCTCCTCCATGCTGGTGGTGCACCAGGGTCTGTCAAGGGCCTGGAGCTCTGTAATCCCCAGCAGGGATACAGGGACAGAGCAGGGACACCCTGGGGACACTTTGCTGGAGGCTGGTGGGCAGGGACTGTGCCAGCTCCCTGAAGAGCACTGCCAGAGAAATACACTTGAGGAGAGCAGGGATTGGGAAGAGCAGCAGGTATTCTGGAAAGCTTCCTCTCATGTCATCCTTCCCAGCTCATGGAGATTTTCCTGTGTCTGAGCACTTCGAGGGGATTCTGTTTCACTGTGCATCTTCCCAGCACTTAAAGGGCAAAGGGAGCCTCCAACCTGGCAGCCAAGATTGGGGGGCTGCAGGCTGGCATGCCTTGCAGTAAAAGAGAACAGGGAATCCACCCTGGGGAAAATAAGCCCAAGAGATCTCGTCCTTGGCAAGTCTTGGGGGAGCAAGAGAAGGTGCTGGATCCATTTTGATCAGTACCACCATCTTGGAATTTTACTCCTGGGCAATGGCACTCCAGGGTAAAAAAGGCCAGTCCCAGGGCTGCACCATGCAGCACTGCAGCAAAGTTAAGGATGGGATGAAATGAGGACAAGATGGAAAATGCTCTCAACAGAGGTTGGTGTGTCTGTCCCTACACCACAGCTCCCGGGATGTGCCCAGGGAAGCCCTCGCTGCACGTCCCTGAGCCACCAGCTGCTCTGGAGGAAGGTGCCACTGGGCACCATGGGGTGTGTGCCCTGCTCACGCAGGGAGCAGCAGGAGGCTGGGATGGAGGGCAAGGAGCAATGCAGATGTGGTCACACAAGGACAGTGGTGATGAATCCCAGCCAAAATCCTTGCCTGGATACTGCCCAGGGTGGAAGGGCCATGGGGAGAGCAGGGGAACTGAAGGAGGAATTACTTAACCAAATTCCTCTCCCCAACATCTGCATTTGGCTGCTGGCTGAGAGATGAGGGGCCAGAGACCCTGTGCCAGGGCCATGCTGGCATGGCTGCCCTGGGGACTAACTGGCACACACCCCAGTGCCCCTGCCAACCTGCCCTGCCTTTTGGGTGTCGTTTGGATGGGCAAGGGGAGGTCCTTGATGTCCCTGATGGACAAGAGATAAGATGGTTTCATGAGCCAGCCAGCACCTCTAACACAGGTTACACCCTGAAACCATGTATGGGGTGGGCAGGGCTGGGGTTTCTGAGCATAGATGGTCTGAAGCAGCAGGATGGACATCCCTGCTGCTGATGACAGGATGGCCCCTGTGGCTGCCCCTTGGGAATATCCCATGGGAGATGGGGGTGACAAGAGCCAACAAGGAAAGGGGTGGAGAACAGCTTGAGCCATGATCTCAGGGACACAGAGCAGGGTTGACAAGTTTGGCACAGGGGCTGGTTCTTCCTTCCAGGGGCTCATGTGAGAGATCAGAGAGGGACATCCCCCAGGCAAATGCTTTCCTACTGCCTAATCCCTGCTCTCCCTGCTGCCTCCTCTCTGCCTGATCCCCACTGCTTGGTTCCTCACTGCCTGACCCTGCCTTTTTCTGTGTTTCTCCCATGTTCCTACTGAGTCTCCTGCACACTCCCAGCTTTGGGTGTGAGCTGAGTCACTGCAATGCCACTGCACCTCATTGCAACATCTCCCGTCTTCTGTTCTAGGCAACACGAGGAGCCTGTAAATACTTTCTTTGGCAAGATTTTTGTTTTGATCTAATGGCTCAGCTTCCTTCAAAGGCAGGCACGGAGAGGCACTGCGTGAGGCAACAGAGAAGGTCACGGGGAGAACTGAGGCAGCTGTAATTGGGGAGGATCAAACCCAGGCTTGAGCAGGGGTGTGGACAGGTGGCTTACCCCAGGCTGGCATGAAGCTCTGGCGTGTCACTGCAGGCAATGACTGTCCCAGATCCTCCCCAGGCCCAGAGTTACCTGTGACTACTCAGCCGGCTGCTAGCATCACCTGAGACAAGGCCAGGGGCCCCGTGATGACACAGATGCTGGGCAAGTCCACACCATTCCCGAGGTGGCCACAGCAGGATGCCATGCAGAAGGGTGACACACGATGGGGGAAGGCAAGCAGGGAGAGGACGATCTCATAGCCAGGCCATGCTTGGAGGGAAGGCACCATCGCCATGCCTGGCCAGCCTGCATCATCCGCATCTCAAAACGCTCGTGTGGTTCTGCTGAGGGATAACAACTCTGAGGACTGTAATGAGCTTTGCTGTGTGCTGCTAAGGACACGAATGTGAGCTAGGAAGCTTTGCTGTGGTCTGGTGACTGCTCAGTCACCCATAGGAGACAGCTTCAGTTCCTCTGGTGTCTGTGGAACCGGCTGGGGGAGGGCAGGAACAGGGCTCCCAGCTGCAGCTCTGAAGATGAGCACTGGGTCCTGGCCTCTCCCAGTGCAGCCCAGTGGGAGATGGGATCTGGGCACAGGCCAGACAGTCACAACTTCTACTGCAAGCACCCCATCTGGGGCCAGACCCACAGCTGTGAATTGCTCCAGGTGCCCTGGAGAGCAAAATTCAGCTTTGGCCATTGCCAGGATCAAAGGCGCCAAAGTGTAGAGTGGGGCCTCCCAGCTCAGAGAGTGCCAGCAGTGCAGTCATGAGTGCCACTCTTTGTACAGGCCTCATCTTAACACCAATGCTGCCAATTCCTGCTCCCATACCCAGACACCTTCACCCTTGCCCTGGTTCTCAGTTCATTTCCTCCTCTCCCAGGGCCAGTCAGGGTCCAGCAAGCTGCTACAAATCCCCAAGAGCAGAGAGGAACAGTTTCCAAAGTAGCCATACTCAAAGCCATCACTGTGGCATTCAGCTGCATAGAGACCCTAAAAAATTAGAGAATTGTAGAATTATAGAATCATTTAAGTTGAAAAAGCTCTCTAAAATCAAGTCCAGCCATTCCTCCAGCACTGCCAAGGCTGCCACTAAGAGATCCCCAGATGCCCCATCTAGGTGATTTTTGAACACTTCCAGGGACTCCACACTTCTCTCAGCAGCCTGTTCTGGTGCCTGAATTCCTTCTCTTTATCTTGTGGAAAAAAAAACAGTGGCTGGGGGCTGCCCTGTCATGGCCTGGGGCGGGCTGAGTTGACTGGGCCACCCCAAATCCCCCCAGCACTCACAGCACCAAACAGCTGCCCAAGGGGTACTCCACGTCCCTTGTTCAGTAGAGCTGCCTCGATCCATGGCTCTCCTTGTCCCCATTGCAGTCCCCTTTCCCCACCCTCCTCTTCCTCCTCCCTCTCCCCACACTGTAAACTTCCCCCCTTTGGTGTTCTCAGCACCAGCAGCACCTTCTCCTGCCAACTTGGCAGCCGGCAAGCAGGGCGGGCAGGGCAGCAACTCTGAGCCCACTCCACGGCCGCCACTTTCATCCCGATCGGGAACGTTCCACCTGCCCCTGGAGTGGCCCGGGAGTGCCGCATTCCCACGCACGGCAGCTGGCACCGCTTCCGAACACCGGGGCACCGGGGCAGGGCCCGCTGGGGAGTGCCGCTGTTCGGGAGAGGGCTGGACAGACTGACGGACACGGCACTGCTGACCCTGCACCGGGACGGTCACGGCCGGTCCCATTCGCCGCCCCCCAAAATGCGTGTAAGCCCGTCACCTACACACGCAGCCCCTGTCACACACAGAGCTCCTGCACACACGCACAGACACCCTGCACACACACACAGAGAGCCCTACACACACAGCCCTGCACACATACACAGAGCCCTACACACACACACAGAGCCCCTGCACACACACAGCCCTACACACACAGCCCTGCACACACACACAGAG
>VZTB01000822.1:2529-27611 GCA_013397245.1 Thryothorus ludovicianus | reverse complement strand
TTATATTTATTTATTTATTAATTAATATGTCTATTTTGTTGAATTATTATTTATTACTTAGCTATAATTGGACTATATTTATAATTTTGTTATAGTCATTATAGCTATCCTTTACATTTTATCCTGTGATGTCATGGGCATTGCTTGGCCTCCGAGCACCTCTGGGGTGCAGGGTTAGCAGGGTTGGATAAGAATAAATTTTAATGTGCATGAATCATTTTAAAATTTACTTTTTTTCCCACTTTGATTTTTAATGGAAATTTTATTTCATGATCCAAACTGCCCAGTGTTTATTGTACTGCTTAAGTACTTGAAAAGTAAATAGAGCAGATCTGTGGTTTGAGGCATTTAAGGGCAGCCAAACCACTGGCACAGCAGGAGCCAGCAGGGACATTGCTGGAGCTGGCGCTGGCTTAGGACTGCGTTTTTGGGAACTTCTCCTGTGGTGGCAAAGGGAATATTTCCCCAGTGGGATTTCTCCCTCCATATTTGATTGCAACGTCCAGGGAGAGTGAGGGCGAGGAAGTGGGCAAACGGGTTTTGCTCACAGTGTGTAAATAAAGGAGAGCTCCAGAGTGTTTGCTCAGTACATGAGTTAATGTCAAACAAAGTTTCCAATCTCATAATTCCACTTTTATCTTCTCTCTCTGTGGGTCATTTTAGCCGTCTGACTTTCAAAATGTTCGTTTGGGATTTTGTAAGAGAATTTAAGTTCTTATTCAGGTAACATTTGGCAGCAATTCCACTTAAAAATAAACTGTTTTAAGTTTATTTTGTTATCTAAAGCTGTGTCAAGAGAGGTTTAGATTGGATTTTAGGAAAAGGCTCTTTCCCAGAGGGTGCTGGGCACTGCCCAGGTTCCCCAGGGAATGGGCACGGCCCCAAGGCTGCCAGAGCTCCAGGAGCCTTTGGACAGCACTGCCAGGGATGCACAGGGTGGGATTGTTGGGATGTCTCTGCAGGGCCAGGAGCTGGGCTGGATGATTCCTGTAAGTCCTTTTCCACTTGGGAGATGCTGTTGGGAAATTAAAATATTTTTCAGTGTTTTCTAATGCACAAAAATTTAAGGCACACATGTGAGTCACAGGATATACCTTTCCTCACTGCAACCTGTGTAGTATAGTTTATTCTTTTGGCTTACAAAGAAAAAGGGATGAAACACGAGCCCAGTGACTTGTGGTGGTTGTTGGTGACAGAGAATCTCCCCATTACAAAGTCACAGCCATGCTGCAGGACAACAACCATAAACGGAATTTTCCTGGCAGCTCCTTCTAAGTAATGGTTATGTGATAGACTGGTTTGGTCTAGTGGTAGATGTCCCTGCCCATGGCAGAGTGTGGGACAGATAAGCTTGAAGGTCCCTTCCAAGCCAAGCCAGTGATCCCATGAGTTTGCTGTGGAATCAGTCCTTCCCTGTGTCACAGTGATGCTTATATTGCTTTTCCTCTGCGCTCCAGTTTCAGTCCCTATTCATCTTCCCACGCAGTCCTTTCCAGAGAGGCTGTTTGTCCCTCCAAACCCCAGGCCTGTCTCCATTCCTGGTGTGTTCTTGCCATGCAGGTTATCTCCGGGAGGGATTCCTGGCAGTGCAGCACGCGGTGGACAGGGCCATCATGCAGTACCATGCCAGTGCCAGCTCTGCCAGCCTGCTGGAGAACATCACCGTGGTGGTGCAGCGCTTCCCCTTCCCAGCCTACGTGAATGACCTGTTCCTCCTGGCCATCCAGAACCAGCTGCCACTGCTGCTCATGCTCAGCTTCACCTACACCTCGCTCAACATCGTCCGAGCTGTGGTCCACGAGAAGGAGAAGAAGCTGAAGGTGAGTGCAGGGATGTGCTCTCCTCCCGCTGCAGCCTTTCCCCATGGATAATGTCTTTAGATTAGGAACAAAATCCCTGCTGGGTGTAGAGCCAGCGAGCAGGAGGTGGGGATGGCAGCAGATTAGCGAGCCCCAGGGAAGAATGTTGCTAATCTTGCTGCCATGAGGAGGATGGGTTCTCCTTGCTGTGCAACCCAGGATGCTGGACCACGGGGATGATGTTTCTCCTGGGCTGGGAGAGAGATCAACGTGTGTGGGTTCCAGAGTTCATGGATTCAAGAGTTCAGCCTGCTGGAGGGAAGATTTTTGTCTTTTGCGTGTCGAGACCCATTGTGCGTGTGCAGAGGGGGCGGCTGGAGCTCGGCCACGTGCTTGCAACAGCAGGGCTTGGCTTCCTCCAGGCGTTGGCTGTCCTGCGCTGTGCTGGTGGCCCTGGTGGCACCACTGGCACCCTGCTCTGGGTTTGGTTCGGCTTTCTGGGGACTCCTGCACTGGTGGCAGCCCTTGTTTGGGGACATGGGGGGCACCGTGCCATGCTGGTGGCTGTGCAGGACCACTCTGGTGGTACCTGGGGTTGCCACCTCTTCGGTTGTGTCACAGGGCAAAGCTACCTCCACCTTGCCCCAGCTGTGCCACTCTGGGAAGTGTGGGTGCAGCCCTGGGTGACACCCTGACCTCCCACAGGAGTACATGCACATGATGGGCCTCAGCAACTGGTTGCACTGGAGCGCCTGGTTCCTCATGTTCTTCCTCTTCCTCCTGGTTTCCGTGTTCTTTGTCACTGTGCTCTTCTGTGTCAAGGTGAGCGTCTGTCCCCAGGCCATGAGCTCTGTGGATGACTGGGCCACTCTGCCATGGGACTGTCCTGGTGTCCCAGGGCTCGTCCAAACACTGGAGTTTGGGTTTCCTGGACTGAGATGGGCAATGCTGCCCCCACGGTTGCATTCATAGCAGGGGTGACTCTCCTGGGAAGAGGTGGGGATTGGAGCCCCAGGGACACTGCATGCAGAGCAGGACCACCCTGCTCCCACAGCCTCTGGAGGGCCTCGAGCTCTCCCTTCTGCATGTGCCCACAACAGGGGAAGCAGGAGGGGGCTGTCTGGGTGCTGTCCAGGGATATCTTTCCTTAGACCCTGCATCACATAAGGGCAGTCTGTATTTCCTCCCTCTGGAGTGGTCTGAGGTTTTCTGGGTGTTCTCATCCATCTCAATTTGTCTCCAGCACTTGGAGAACATCAGGTCTATGCTGCTAAAGCCACAGCTGGCTCCAGCAGCTCTGGACTTCACAAGATTTTCTTGGCAGGTGAGCGAACAAGGAGCAGTGCTCACCAACAGTGACCCCACACTGGTGTTCACCTTCCTTGCAATCTTCTCCATCTCCTCCATCTCCTTCAACTTCATGGTGAGCACCTTCTTCTCACGAGGTGAGTTCCCCCACGCTGCCTCCTTTTGTTACTGACCTCTTTGACTTGTGGAGGGGGCTTCTTTTCCCATTTTCGCTGCATTTTCTGCAGAGTGTCTAGAAAGGGATGTGGGTACTGTTGCTTCCCAAACCAGAGCAGGCTTAAGAGCTGGAGCCCCTCTGCTCTGGAGCCAGGCTGGGAGAGCAGGGGGTAGTCACCCAGAGAAGAGAAGGCTCTAGGCCCTGCCAGGGCCTAAGGGGGCTCCAGGAGAGCTGGAGAGGGACTGGGGACAAGGGATGGAGGGACAGGAGACAGGGAATGGCTTCCACTGGCAGAGGCCAGGGATAAATGGGATATTGGGCAGGAATTGTTCCCTGTGAGGGTGGGCAGGCCCTGGCACGGGTGTCTAGAGCAGCTGTGGCTGCCTTATCCCTGGCAGTGTTCAAGACCAGGCTGGATGTGGTTTAGGGCAGTCTGGGACAGTGGAAGATGTCCTTCCCATGGCAGGGGGTGGGACAAGATGGTCTTTAATGTCCTTTCCAACCCAGACCATTCTCTGGTACCATGACCAACTCCCATCTTAGGGTCTCCTCTGGCTGACTTGGCCCCAGACTCTGCTCTGGGATGGGCAGGGGGCTCCTGCAGTTGCCCACAGTGGGGTTGGGGTCAGGCTGCTGCTGTGCTGGGGGATGCAGGCATGTCCTTATCCTGCCCCCACATAACCATGCTTTGTGCACAAATCTGCAATATCCCTGGATGGAGAGCTGCTGAGAGGTGCTGGGTGGCATCACCCTGACGTTTTCTCTCCCACTTTTCCCTGTGCTGGCAGCAAACGTGGCCGCTGCTGCTGGGGGCTTCCTCTACTTCTTCTCCTACATCCCCTACTTCTTCATCTCGCCCCGCTACGACCTGATGTCCCACAGCCAGAAGCTGGCATCCTGCCTCATCTCCAACGTGGCCATGGCCATGGGGGCACAACTCATCGGCATGTTTGAAGGGAAAGGTGAGCAGGGCTCTCTGTTTCTGGGCAGAGGAGCAGCCCCATCCTGTCAGCCTGATTTTGTGGGACTAGGATGGGACTGGCTTGGTGGAAAGACATCAGGGAGAAGAAGCACTTTCCTTCTTCTTAATAGAGCTGATTTCTCCCATACCAGGGCTCTCTGAACTTCTGCCTGCAAAATACCATCCTCATTTTAATTACCAAAGGAGTTCTGTTCTAATGAATGGGAACTGTTGCATTTTCTCCTTCACAACATTTATCTTCAATTTCTTTAATTTAAAAGAGTCTGCTGTTGGTTCCAGCAGAGACATGCATTTACTAAGTGTGGCTGTAGTGATGGAGGAGTGTTGCTGGACAAGGGATCGTTTCTTCCCAGGCAGTGGTAGAGAGTGGCATGGAAGGAGCATGGTGGGGTGACACCTCGAGGTGTCAGTACCTCTTTACCTTCTTTATCTGCAGAGGATCACAGAGCTGTGCAGGTGCTCCTGGTTACAGGGCAGTGAGCTGGCAGAGGGCCTGCTCTCTGCCAGTCCTCCTGGGGATGCAGAGGTAGCAGTGTCCCGTGTGCTTTGCAGGGACTGGCATCCAGTGGAGGGACCTCATGAAGCCCGTCAGTGTGGATGATAACTTCACCTTGGCCCAGGTGCTGGGGATGCTGCTCCTGGACTCGGTGCTCTATGGTGTGGTGGCTTGGTACGTGGAGGCCGTGTTCCCTGGGGAGTATGGTGTGCCACAGCCCTGGTACTTCTTCCTCACGGTGAGCACTGCTTACACCCCTTCCCTGGCCTTGTGGGTGTCTCTTGGGACAGTCCCCTCTTCTGTGCTGTGCAGCAGGCCAGTCTGATGGGAGAGGATGGCACCATCTGGCCTTCAAACTCACAGGGTTTGCAGTGTGTCCTCACTAAAGGCTGATGCAGCTGTAGATTTTTACTGTGCGTGAAGGTCGTCTTGGTTTTGAATCTCTCTCCCAGCACTTCCTGGCATGCAGGGTGTTCTTAAATGTCTCCAGGTCCAAGCAGAGGCATTGTAGAGAAACCCCAGGTGGGAACAACCAGATCCAGCTATTTGACACCCCCGAGCAGGCATGGGTGACCTGTGTCTCACTGCCAGCTGCCACATGCCAGGGGGTGGGTGGCAACTGTCACCCTGTCAGCTGAGCTGCCCTCACTCTGCCAAGCCAAACACTTGGCATCACCCTCAGCAGCTGCAGCTGCAGTGGGCACAGCAGCTCCATGGCTACAGAGTGGATATGTTCTATTTGGATACTGGAGATGGATCCTTTGTTATTTGATAGGGAGGCCTTTTCCTTCTCCCTTCCAAATTCCTCATCCCAGCGTGGTTTCACTCCAGCATCTCACTCCCTCTTGCAGTCACACCAGGGAGGCAGATATACAAACATTGACAAAAGCTGATTTTGCATCCAGGAGTTACTGAATTGTTATTCCTACTGGGATTTAAGGTCCCAAGCACTTAGTTTCATTCCTAGAGAGCCAGGTCAAAAAAAAGGGATTGTAACTGCAGCAGCTGGACTCCAGGCTATATTTAGTGTTTCTCAGGGGTTTTGGAGGGGGTGGTCATCCATGGGCTCTCCTGGACAGGATGATTCTGCCTGAGTGATTTTACTTCTCAGTGGATTTTTACCATGGAGATGAAGATGGGGAAAAGCTGCTGCGTAACCACAGGCAGTCCTGCTGTAAGGGGGAGATGGGGGAAGGCAGGAGGGCAGGAGGAGGTGTTCCATTAGGTCATTCCTGCCTGCTGAAGATGTTCTAGTTGGTAATTCTCAGACCAAAGAGAGCGATCTGGGAGATCCTTGGGAGGTGTCTGTGGGAGGAGGAGTGTGGCCAAGGCTGGGAGGAAGAGAGAGGCACTGCCTGTGCCTGATCCCTGTCTCTCCCTTCCTCCATCAGCCCTCGTACTGGTGTGGGCAGCCCAGGACTGTTGTGGGGAAAGAGAAAGAGGAGGAGGAGGACCCCGAGAAAGCCCTGAAGAGTCAGTACATTGAGGAGGAACCAGCTGATCTCGTCTCAGGCATCAAAATAAAGCACCTATCCAAGGTACTGACTGCCCAGCAGGGTGCAAACACACCATGATGTTGGTTTAGTAAAATCTGTTGCCTGCAGGCAGCTTCTGTATCCTGGTGCTGCCCTTGGGCCGGGTATGGCTCTTTCCTAGAGCTGTCTGCTTTTTGTGCTGGATACTTAGAGGTGCAGTGACATCTGTATTTAACTTGTTGACATCTGAATTTAACCTGAATTAGACCTGTAATAACACCTGCTGAGCATCCTGGGTTTTGCCTGCTAGATGGAGCTGAGGCACTTGCCTGAAGTGCAGCACCAACTCATGGCTGTGATCTCCATAGGTCTTCAAAGTGGGGAACAAGACAAAAGAGGCAGTGAAGGACCTGACAGTGAACATGTACGAAGGGCAGATCACCGTCCTGCTGGGTCACAACGGTGCTGGGAAGACCACCACTCTGTCCATGCTCACAGGTAGGAGCATTCTGCTGCAGGAACTGATGGCTTGACCCTCAGAGAAGAGCCAGACCCTTTCTCTGAGGGTGGGGTGGGATTTTTCATCTTCCTTGAAGCACCTTCAATTTGCTATTGGCCAGGAGTGTTGGGGTAGTAAGAGGGAGATGGAAGGTGCATGGGAGGATCCCTGCTCAGCCCTTCACAAGAGTGGGATCGGCCAATGGGTGAAATGACAGCCAGGTTTTGTGCTGGAGAGCAGTGAGAAGAGACAGGACCTGCTGTAGGATTGCTCTCTGCAGGCTTTGCCATGATAAGGCAGATAAGGTAGAACTGGTGTTTGTCATTCTCAAGCTGCTGGGCTCTAGGATACTTATTTTGGCACGATGAACACCGTGACCTTTGATGGTCCTTTTCTGTTCTCTATTGCTCTGAGCTGCTCCTGGCAACTCAGGGGGCTCACAGGACCTTCCTGGAGCTCTGCCCTGGCCTGTCTGGCTCTCTGCACAGCTCAGAACAATGTTTGACCTGCCTGTCCCTTTCTTTTTTGCACTGGCGGGCCCAGCTTCCACCTGTGGATGCCCTGCAGCCCATCCTGCGGGCAGCAGGAAGCTGTTGTACCCCAGCCTGAGCACGAGACAGACTTGCTCTGTTTTTTGGCAGAAGGCTGGTGGATGGTGGGGGGGGATGCTCATCAGGACCCTCCACATTCCCACTGTCTCTTTGCTACTGGGGTCCCCCTGAGCTGCTGTGTCCTGCTCCCCACAGGTCTGCACTCCCCGACAGGCGGGCAGGCCTACATCAATGGCTATGAGATCTCCCAGGACATGGTCCTGATCCGCCGCAGCCTGGGGCTCTGTCCCCAGCACGATGTCCTCTTCGACAGCATGACAGTGGAAGAGCACCTCCACTTCTATGCAGGGGTGAGCCTGACACCGAGCAGGGGGAGGTGGGGAAGTGTAGTGGGATCTATCAGTTGGGTCCAAAAATGATTGGAGGGTGGAACACTTCTGGTCTGGAGCCAGGCTGGGAGAGCTGGGGGTGTTTACTTAGGGAAGAGAAGGCTCCAAGGTGACCTTGGAGTGACTACAGGGGTTCCAGGAGAGGGATTGTGGACAAGGGCCTGGCATGACAAGACAACGGAGATTGGTTTCACACTGAGAGAGGGCATTGTTAAATGGGATATACAGAAGAAATTCTTCCCTGTGAGGGTGGTGAGCCCCTGGCACAGGTTGCCCAGAGAAGCTGTGGCTGCCCCTGGATCCCTGGAAGCATCCAAGACCAAGTTGGATAGGGCTTGGAGCAGCCATTTTCCAGGTTTAGTGGAAGGTGTCCCTGCCCATGGTAGGGCAGTTGGCCTGGATGATCTTAAAGGACCCTTCCAACCCAAACCATTCTATGATTCCATGATAAGCAGAACAGCCCTTGCATCCTCTTCCCACCTCATCTGCAGGCTGGTGGAGGAGTGGAGGGCCTCAGACAACACAACTCCATGGAACCACCCCCACCAGCTGTGCTGGTTCCTGCAGGGGGGGCAGGAGTCCATCCCTGCTTCCCCACTTTCCTCTCTGTGTGTGGAGGAGGGAGCGTGGTGGGGTTTGGCAGCCCTGCAAGTGGGCTCATCCCTCCCTTCCCCTGTCTGGCAGCTGAAGGGATACCCACCCTCCAAGTGTCCTGAGGAGATCAGCCACATCCTGAGGATCCTCGGCCTGGAGGACAAGCGCCGCTCCCTGACCAAGGCTCTCTCGGGGGGCATGAAGCGCAAGCTGTCCATCGGCATCGCCCTCATCGGGGACTCCAAGGCAGGTGGCTTTGCTGGACTCACCTTGCACCTGGGGCCACTGCAGGTCCTGGGGGTGGCTCTGAGGCTGTTCCTCATCTGTTGTGAGCCAGTGGGAGAAGCAAGAACAGCGGGGAACGGGCAGGAGCATCCCCACTCTGAGGGCCATGCCGTGAGGCTCTGCTGTCTGGTAGCTGCTCCCCAAGATGATTGTTGTGAAGCCAAGGCTCTTCCTGGGCCATGAGGTTGTCCTCTCAGGAGCTGCTGGGCCTCTCTCAGCCCTTTCTGACCTGCCCTCACCTCCCGTGTGCAGGTGGTGATGCTGGATGAGCCGACATCAGGAATGGACCCAGCCTCTCGCAGAGCCACATGGGATCTCCTGCAGCAGCAGAGGAGCAACAGAACCATCCTGCTGACCACTCACTTCATGGACGAGGCAGACCTGCTGGGGGACCGCATTGCCATCATGGCCAAGGGCGAGCTGCAGTGCTGCGGCTCCTCGCTCTTCCTCAAGCGCAAATACGGTACGGGAGCAGCAGCAGTCTGTGCTCTGTGTCTCCTCCTGGCCAGGGAGGAGCAGGAGAGGGATAGAGAGCAGGGAGGGAATCCACTGCTCCTTGCCTGATGGCTGGTTGCTCCCCATCCTGCTGTTCAACCCCTCCTAGGGCCCATCCCCACATTTGCTCTTGCATCATATCCGTGCAAAGCAGTATCTGTGTGTCCCTCTCTTTTCCATCCTGTCCCCTGGCTGAGCTGGGTGGGACTAGCCCTCCTCTCCCTTCTCTCGTGGCTCCCCCCAGGGGCAGGATATCACATGGTGATGGTGAAGGAGCCCTACTGCAACCTGGGGGAGATCTCCCGCCTCATCTGCCAATATGTGCCCAACGCCACCATGGAGAGCAATGCCGGAGCAGAGCTGTCCTTCATCCTGCCCAAGGAGAGCACACACAGGTAATGGCGTTGTCCTTTGCTGCTCCTCCCTGGAGGGTCCCCTTGACTTCACACACTGTCTCAGAGGCTTGCTGGAAAGGGGAGCTGCTCCCTGTATCAGCACTGGTTATGGGAAATGGGATTCAGTTCCTCCTGTAGTGCTGAGGGTGGCACAGATGAGGCAGGATGTTCTGGCTCTGAAATCTCCATCTGCTCTGTTTCTGTGAGACCCCTCCTGCAGTGCTTCCTCCTGGACTTGGAAGCACCAGCAGGAGGACCTGAAGCTCCTGGAAAAAGTCCAGGGAAGCCACAGAGATGCTCCAAGGGCTGGAGCCCCTCTGCTCTGGAACCAGGCTGGGAGAGCTGGGAGTTACCACCTGGAGAGGAGAAGGCTCCAGGGACACCTCAGAGCCCCTTTCAGGGTCTAAAGGGGCTCCAGGAGAGCTGCAGAGGGACTGGGGACAAGGGCCTGGAGGGACAGGACGAGGGGGAATGGCTTCCCACTGGCAGGGGGCAGAGATAGATGGGATATTGGGAAGGAATTCTTCCCTGGGAGGGTGGGCAGGTCCTGGCACAGGGTGCCCAGAGAAGCTGTGGCTGCGCCTGGATCCCTGGCAGTGTCCAAGGCCAGGCTGGATGTGGTTTGGAGCAGCCTGGGATAGTGGAAGGTGTCCCTGCCCACGGCACAGGGTGGGATGAGATGGTCAGTAAGGTCTGTTCAAAACTCAAGACCTTTTGTGTTTCCATGATTCCATGATAGGTGAGGCAAGAATGAACAGCCAGTGGAGCCCAGGATCTGCCCTTGGGGACAGGGGTGTGCTGAATGCCACAGGTCACGCTGGGGTTGGATGCAGGTTGCCAGCCAGCTGCAGGACTGATGCCCAGAGGGTCTTTACCCCTGAGTGCCCCCTCCCATGGGTGTCAGTGTCTGACATCTCCCTTCTGTGCTCAGGTTTGAGGCCCTGTTCACAGAGCTGGAGCAGAGGCGGGAGGAGCTGGGCATCGCCAGCTACGGCGCCTCAGTCACCACCATGGAGGAGGTGTTCCTCAGGTAGGTGGAGGAGTGACCAGTGCCCAGGTGCTTTGGTCAGGCCCAGCACAGCTCTCTGGGGCACTTCTTGGCTTTGGCCTCTTGGCTTTGGCTTGCCCAACTCAGAACAGCTGTATCCTGCCTGGATCTCTGTTTCATCACCTGCTTTCCCTCCTGGCACAGGGTTGGAAAGCTCGTGGACTCCAGCATGGATATCCAGGCCATCCAGCTGCCTGCTCTGCAGTACCAGCATGAGAGGCGCTCCAACGACTGGGCCATGGATGACTCCAGCAGCCTGAGTGGCATGACGGACATGACGGACGACAGCGGGGCGCTCATCACCGAGGACTGCTCCAGCATCAAGCTCAACACTGGGGTGAGTGCTGGGGGGCAGGGCAGCAGGAACGGGGAGGGGACATGTGAAGGGGAGGGGGGCTTGAAGTGGAACCTTCCCCCACGGTTGATCTTGTTGCATGTGGTTTGGAACATCAAATTAAAAGTTCAAGTTGGAGTCTGCATTGTAGGACAAATGTTGTTTAGGGTTGGTGGAGTTGGTCGTTTCTGCCCTATTCATATTAATCTTGGGGCCTGAGTTGCTCTTCAAGGTGATCTAATGTGGTTTTCCACCTGCCGTTGTTCCACCATAGGGGTTTTACAGAAGGAAGATGAGAAAATCCATCTTTCTTCCCTCACTAGTCTCGTGTTCCAGTTCCCTGGCAGCCCTTCATGCCCGGCTGCCTCAGCATCTGTGATCAGTATCCCTTGTTTTCTCAAGGGCACATCTCAAAGGCAGAGAGTTGCTGGGTTTGAAAAGCATAGGAGGTGTTTGCAGGGGCTGGGCTGGGCACCCGCAGGTGTCTCACTCGGTCTCTCTGGCTGACAGCAGTAATCCTGCCTGGGAGCCTCAACTGCTGGGAGGTGGAGGAAAGTAAAGGTCATGGCCAAAGCTGCTTTTAACACCTGAGATCTCCAAGTGGCTGTGCCTCGTTTAGAAGCCATGGAGTTGGGCAGCTGCCCTACTAATCCCTTTCTAGGCTTAGCTGGAGAGCAGGCTCTGCTGCAGGCTAGCCACGGCGGTGGTTTGGGGTCATCTTCCACATCAGCTGCATGGGGTGATGTGTGCACAGCTGGCAGGGCTCACCATGACCCGGCCTCTCCCCTCGCAGTTCTACCTGTGCTGCCAGCAGTTCTATGCCATGTTCATGAAGCGGGCCATGTACAGCTGGCGCAACTGGAAGATGGTGGCGGCGCAGTTCCTCGTGCCTCTGATCTTCACGGCCTTTGCCCTCATCGTGGCCAAGACGTTCCCGGGCCCGCGGGACTCGTCCCAGCTGCGGCTCACGCTGGAGCCCTACGGACAGACCATCGTGCCGCTCTCGGCGTCGGCCGCGGGGCTGCCGCAGAGGCTGGCAGAGCAGTATGTGGAGCTGCTGGATGCCCAGCGTCAGTCGCCCCTGGAGGTGCTGGGTGAGGGCTCAGGGAGCACCCCTGGAGCAGGTGGTGCCCGGCGGGGTGTCCAGGGGCCGCTGCTGCGGGTGGTTTAGGTCCCAGCTGTGTCACATCTGGTGCTTTTCTATCCTGCGTGGGAGTGTCGCATCGTTGGCAGGACCTCTCCTCACCTGAGCAGAGCTGTCTTCTCTGTAACCCCATGCTTCTGGCCACTGGGACAGGCTCCCCTGGGATGGTCGTGGCCCCAGTGTTCCCAGAGCTCAAGGAGCTTTGGGCAGCGCTCTCAGGCGCAGGGTGGGATTGTTGGGGTGTCCTGTGCAGGGCCAGGAGTTGGACTCGATGATCCTTGTGGGTCCTTTCCAAATCAGGAAATTCTATGGATCTGTGTTTCTGTGATCAGGCCTAGGGCTGGCCACCAGGACTGAGTCAGCTTGGGGTCTTTTCCAGCTGGCCTCAGTTAGCTCTGGTGTGATGGAGCCAGCCCATAACAGCAGTGCTGTTTGGCAGGTGGGCTGGAGGAGTATCTCATCTCCCGAGCCTCCGAGGAAGGAGGAGCCTTCAACGAGCACTACATCGCAGCCGCCTCCTTCGAGGGCGTGGGGAACCGCACGATGGTCACGGCGCTCTTCAACAACCAGGCCTACCACTCCCCAGCCACCGCCCTCATGCTGGCTGATAACGCCATCCTCAGGCTGCTGGCAGGCCCCAACGCCTCCATCACGGTCACCAACTACCCCCAGCCCCGCAACATCACCGAGAAGGCCAAGGACCAGCTCATGGAGTACGTGTGATGGCGGCACGCTGTCCCACTAGGGCTCAGGGCTCCTGTGGGTGCACGTTGGCTTGGTTGTACTGGGGTCAGTGGAGAAGCCAGGCTGGAGCTTCTCAGACCCAAATGTAGCTGTGATTGCACTCAGGAAGTCAGGGGGGAAAAGCTATGGAGATAACTTACCTGCTGAGCCTGGAAGCCATGTCACACCATGCACATCTCAGAGGTTGGCTGTTCCCTTCAGGATACTGTCTGGGGTTAGTTTTTCCTGGGTGCTTATAGTAGGGGAGGCCATGTGGCCATGAGCTTCATAAAACCCCACATCCAGGGCATATGAACCTCACCTGGACCAGAGGGGCCATGTCTGGGACCTCACTGCGGCAGGGCGGAGGTTTGTGATATGCGGGGTGGGCTGTACCTGGGGGATGATCGAGTGTTTCTCCAGCATGTTGGCAGAGTGTAGCCTCTTCAAGAAGCCCAGTGTGGATGTGCTGGCCACAGCTTCCTCAAGAGGGGCAGATGTTGATCTCTGCTCTCTGTGACCAGAGACAGGACCCGAAGGAATGGCTGAAGCTATGTCAGGGCAGGGTCAGGCTGGAAATCAAGAAAAGGTTCTTCCCCTAGAGGGTTCTGGGCACTGCTCAGGCTTCTCAAGGAGTGGTCATGGTCTCAAGGCTGCCAGAGCTCCTGGAGAGTTTGGACATTCTCAGAGATGCCCTGGGTGAGATTGTTGGGGTGTCTGTGCTGGGCCAGGGATTGGACTGGATGATCCTTGGGCATCTCATCTAACTGAGACTATTCTGTGATAGTGTACTGTCCCTGTGTAGCCTCAGCATTGGTTTGCTGAGGTGTCCCTGCCCTAACGTGTCCCCCTGTCCCCACAGAGGCCAGACTGGGTTTGCCATTGCCATCAACCTGCTGTATGGGATGGCCTCACTCGCCAGCACCTTCGCGCTGCTGCTGGTCAGCGAGCGCGCCATCAAGGCCAAGCACGTCCAGTTCGTCAGCGGCGTTTACGTGGTCAACTTCTGGCTTTCTGCCCTGCTCTGGGACATCATCAACTTCCTCATCCCTTGTGCCCTGATGTTGGTGAGTCACCCCGTGCATCCCAGCGCCCTCCCCACTGGTGAGAGCACTGGACACTGCTCCTGTGGGATGTGTGGGGATGCAGGGAGAAGGACAAGGCCACTGGCATTGTCTCTGTAGAAAGGACCAGCAAGAAAGCTGTCCCTTGGTCCTGTTGGGAGCTGGACCATGGCCAGCCAGCTGGGCTGGTTGCCTCTGGCAGCTGAACACTTTGCTGTTGGGACTTGAAAATGTTAAATCCATGGGATCTTGGAGAGGAATTCCCCAGATCTGCCCTTCTGCATCTTAGTCTGCAGAAAGGGCCTCTGCTGGGGACTGCCGTGGGCTGCTGGTAGGACCCATCTACAAGGAGTTGTCTGGGTCAGTGCAGTGCTGAAATTACCCTGGGCCACTGGGACAAGGAGACATCGCCTGAGGTCAAGACAAATGTGCCTTCTCCCCACATTGCTGTGCCCCAGGTGATATTCCAAGCCTTCGACGTGCAAGCCTTCACCCAAGACAGCCACCTCGTTGATGTGATGCTGATCTTCCTCCTTTATGGCTGGGCCATCATCCCCCTCATGTACCTCCTCAGCTTCTTCTTCTCGGTGGCTGCCACGGCCTACACCCGTCTCACCATCTTCAACATCCTCTCTGGCACCGCCACCTTCCTCGCCGTCACCATCATGAGCATCCCAGGTGGGTCACTGCCCTCTGTTCCTGCCCAGCCATCACCAACGAGGTCCAGCCCCCAATGGGGCTCTCTTACCCCAGGGCTGTTCCCACTATAGCCATAAAACCCTACAACAGTCCGTTCCCACCCGTTAAATGTGACAAAATACGTTTGGCAGTAAACTTGGAAGTATCAGGGCTTTTTCTCCCAAACCAGCAGTCTCTTAATCCATTGATCCATGTCTTCTCTTTCAGAGCTGGGCTTGGTGGACCTCTCCAGAACCCTAGATAAAGTTTTTTTCATCTTACCCAATTACTGCTTGGGCCAGTGCATCAGTGACTTCTACCAGAACTATGAGTTCATTCAGTTCTGCACCTCCTCTGTTGAAGCCATCTTCATCTGCAAGGCCTTCAGTGAGTCTCCACATTCTCATCTGGCCAACCCCCACAGCATCACTGGGGGGTTGTGTGGGGTGGATGGTGGAACTGGGCAGTATCATGGGGCCTCTGCCTGGGCAGTAGCTGCTGCTGCCATTTTAGAGCAACAACTGGGCAGCATATTAGGACAGGAAAAAGTGCATTAACTGGATCACCTTACTCATGATTTGGAGGAAATTGTGGGCTAGGGGAAGTTTCACAGATGGGTAAAGAAATCCCAATCTCAAGATTGGTGTCCTCTGCCTGCCTCCACTGGGCATCTTCTGCCAGATCCCCTCTAGACCCAAATGCTCTCATGGGAAGCATTGGTAAGAGCTGTGGGCAGGCAGCCAGTGTGGGATGGAGATGAGCCTGGCAAAGCTTTGGGCTCACAGCTTCCTCTGAAGTTTATCTGCCCCTCCCCAAAGTGTGGATTGATCCAGGAGCTGATTTTGTTCCATCTTTCCTCAGATATCAGTTACCAGATGAACTACTTTTCCTGGGAGACCCCTGGGATCGGGCGCTACCTGACCTCCTTGGCTGTCCAGGGTTTCTCCTTCCTCTTCCTCCTCTTTCTCATTGAGACAAACCTTCTCTGGAGACTGAGAACTTTGGTCTGTGGCATCTGCAGGCGGCGGAAATGGGTGAGTGAAGCACGTGGGAGGGAGCTGTGCCCTCCAAGCCCAGTCCAGGAGTCCCTCTGAGCTGGAGATGGGCCCTCATCACCTAAATCATCTTCCCAGGGAGCATCCCTGCAGCTTGGAGGAGGCAATCCTGTTAAGTGTATGGGCTGGCAAAGGGAGTGAGGCATCCCCAGAGGTGGCTGATGGAAGGGATGGATCCTGCCAGGGCTGGGGACACTGGAGGAACCCATTCATCCCCCAGCAGCCAGGTGATGCAGAGTGTGTCTTCCCCCTGTGTTCAGGTGGCCCTGCTGAACAGGGTGTCTCTGCTGCCAGAGGACAGGGATGTGGCAGATGAGAGGAAGAAGGTTTTGGAATCACCACCAGAACTGTTGTCGTCTCTCAGCAGCCCTCTGGTCATCAAGGAGCTCACCAAGGTGAGCCTGAGCGTCCTGCTGCCATCTGAGCCGTGTGCTCTTGGGGCTGGCAAAGCCACTGCCTGCCTTGCCATGCCCTCGGGCAGTGACACGTGGCTTGTGTGTGGTCTCCTCCAGGTCTATGACAGCCGGGAGTCCTTGCTGGCAGTGGACAGGATCTCCTTGGCTGTCAGCAAAGGGGAGTGCTTTGGTCTCCTTGGCTTCAACGGAGCGGGCAAAACCACCACCTTCAAGATGCTGACGGGTGACGAGAGCATCACATCAGGGGACGCCTTTGTGGATGGCCACAGCATTCTGGCCAACATCAAGAAGGTGGTACCCAAGGCTGCAGGGGTGAGGGTGGTGTTGCAGATCATCCTGTGTTTGGCTAGGCTGAGCCACCTCGCAGGTGCCTTCAAGAGGATGTGGTTGCAGCTCCAGAGGCAGAGACAGTATGCTAAGGACATTGTGTCCTTGTCTGGCTCGTGATCTGGCCATGTGGGAGCATTCTCCTTCCACTGGGATTACAGATGTCATAGAAAGGGAGGCCAAGCCTGGTGAGGGTAGCAAACCCTTCATCAAAGGGTTTACCTTAGTTAGTTGGAAGTGTGGAAAATACTGGGGAATGGTCTCTGAAATTAGTGTACCAAACCTTTCCAGACCTCTGCTGCTGAGAGTTACCCCACTCCCTTTGGAAGGAGGAAGAGATGAGCCGGGCTTAGGCTTTCGTTACAGTCCTTCCTTTACCAATGTCCCAGATGTCACAGAATATTCTGATTTGGAAGGGACCCACGAGGACCATCACGTCCAACTCTTAAGTGAATGGGAATCCCAGACAAGCTCAGACATGAAGAACATTCCTTAAGAGCATGCCCCAAATTTCTTCCTTCCCTGAAAATGCCTTCTCTCATGCTCTTGTCCCTGGAAGTGACCAGGACATGGGTAAGGTACCTGCCCTCCAGCGCTCTCCTTCTCCCTGGAGCCTGGGCACCCCAAAATAGTCCCTCACAGTGGGGAACCAGCTTGGCAGAGGCACTGTGAGCCCACCCAGTTGCTGCCCAAAGACACATCCTTCCATCCCTGTCAGCCCATCTGCTCCAGGAGGGCATTTCCCTCTCATTGCACCCGTGGTTTCAGAGCTGCGGCTCGGTTCCCATCACTCCGAGCCAAACCCCACTGAGGAGCAGCACAAAGGCTGTGGGGATACCCAGGCACCTCTGGCTGGGAGGGAGGGCTGCCCATGGGCTGAGTGCCGTGTGCTCCTCTGGGCCCCAGGTGCAGCAGCGGATCGGGTACTGCCCGCAGTTCGACGCCCTCCTGGAGCACATGACGGGGCGCGAGACGCTGAGCATGTACGCGCGGCTGCGCGGCATCCCCGAGCGCTACATCGGCAGCTGCGTGGAGAACATGCTGCGGGGGCTGCTCCTGGAGCCACACGCCGACAAGCTCGTCAGGACATACAGGTGACACCCCCCGTGCTCAGCCTCTGTCCCCGTTCCCCGCTCCTGTCTTCAGCTGGAGGTTGAACTTGGTCTTTCGCAGCCTTAATGATTCTGTGATTCCTCTGCAGTGGTGGGAACAAGCGGAAGCTGAGCGCTGGCATTGCTCTCATTGGTGGCCCCCCTGTGATCTTCCTGGATGAGCCCTCCACTGGCATGGACCCCGTGGCCCGGCGCTTGCTCTGGGACGCAGTGACACGGACACGGGAGTGCGGCAAATCCATCATCTTCACCTCCCACAGGTGATGCTTGGCTGAGCAGGGCTTGGCCTGAGAGATCAGGGAGAGTGGTGGCATCCAAGGGATGGGACACACCTCCTGGGCCTGGTGGGTGGGCGTACACTGCCTGCAGTGACTGGCTTTACCCAAATCTCCCTCCTTGAGGAGTCCAGAGAGAAAGGAATACACCTCCAGCTGCTTCCCAGAAGCTTCTGCTTGTGTCCTGGTGCTCACATGCTCAGAGAAGCTGTGCCTGCCCCATGCACTTCAGGGGCTGGATGGGACTTGGAGCAGCCTGTTCTAGTGGAAGGTGTCCCTGCCCATGGCAAGGGATGGCATGAGATGAGCTTTATGGTTCCTTCCAACCCAAACCACCCGGGGGTTCTCTGAACGGGTCTTCTCCTTCCTGCAGCATGGAGGAGTGCGAGGCGCTGTGCACACGCTTGGCCATCATGGTGAACGGGCAGTTCAAGTGCCTGGGCAGCCCCCAGCACCTCAAAAGCAAGTTTGGTAGTGGATACACCTTGCTGGCCAAAACCCGCAGTGAGGAGGAGGGTGAGCTGCAGGCCTTCAAGGCCTTCGTGGAGAAGACTTTCCCAGGTACTGTGAGCTGCTGGAGCGGCTGCCCCCAGAGCAGGGGCAGGGTGCTGGGTGTGAGCTCCAGCACATTCCCTAACACAGCCTCTCCCTGTGCGATTCCCCAGGCAGTGTCCTGAAGCACGAGCACCAGGGCATGGTGCATTACCACTTGACCAACAAGAACCTCAGCTGGGCACAGGTAAGGGGGCACTGGGAACCCTTCTCCTGCCCCTTCCCATGTTCTCGGTGCTTTGGTGCTTGGTCCCACCAGGGCTGTGGGTGGTGGCTCTCCTCAGCCACTGATCCTGAGGGGTCCCAGCCCAGGCACACAGATAAAAACCCACAGTACGTGGTATATAACCCTCTGCATAGGGTATCCAGTTATATATGGAGTGTACCTAGTACATCTCTCTGTACACACTGTCTGTATGCACAGTATCTGTATGGAAATACATGTACACTATACAGAGATATTCATAGTATACAGATAGTTTTCATATTCAGTATCTAAGTAAATGTATTTATATATGTATATTATATGCACTGGATGTAATGTATATAATATACTGTATATTGTGTACATACAATATATACTATATGATATAGTCTATAGGGTAATACTCTATACAGATTATATACTCTGAAGTATATACTGTTTATATCAAGTATGTAGTATCATCTATAGAGTATATATAGAAAGAGTACATAGTATACAGATTATATGAAAACCATACCGGATTATATAAAAACCAGAGAGAGTGAGTTTATAAATATGTATGTTATACATAGCTCAATATAAAAATGACGTATATGCTAAATACAGGTAGTTATGTATAGTTTATATAGTATCCTATGTAGTTATTTCTATATTATAGAAATATTTTATATATATAATGCGTTAGCAGAAACCTTGGGCAGGGATTCAAACCCAGATATGTGTGTATATATAAATACATATATACACATATATATATACATATATATTTGTATATATGTATGCATTTATCACATATAAATGGGTAAAACAATCATATCCACGTATTTTTAAATGGTGTCAGATACTCCTGGCTTCCCTCCACTCTCCTGCCAGGGAAGGTGTCATTTTCCTGGGTCTGCCTGGAGAACAAAGCTTTCTCTGCTTTCCCTGCCGCAGCCTGGAGGCTCCCTGGCACACTCTGGGGGTTCCTCTGACACAGCCTGCGCTTCCCCCCGCGCTCCTGGGAGTCCCCCCACACCAAGGCACTCTGCCCTCATGTCCCTGCCCTCTCTTGCAGGTCTTTGGGGCCCTGGAGAAAGCCAAAGAGAAGTATCGCTTGGAGGACTACTCGGTGAGCCAGATCTCCCTGGAGCAGGTCTTCATGAGCTTCACTCGCTTCCAGCACTACACAGAGGACAGAGGGAAATGAGCCCCCCCGGTGCCCTTCCTCACGGACTGGCCCTCAGCCTATACATAGTATATATAGAGACAGTAATTTATATATTGGCGTGTCTTAAATACTGTATAAATGTAAAACTTTTCACCAGGGAGGGGTGAGAGGATGGCAGCGCTCCTGCTGCTGTCACGGGCTCTGGGTGTGCATGTGTGACACTGCCACTCTCCAGCCTTCATCCCTCCATCCAGTGAAAAAATCTTCCCAGAAAAGCCAGGAGGAGCCTGGGTGGGTGGAGAGGGGGCTTGGACTTGGGCTGGCAGAGGAGGAGCGGGATCCCCTCAGCTCCCCTCTCTCCTGCCCGTGGCTCACAGCTGGTGGGACACTGCCCCGTGTTCCTCACTCGCATGTCCATGTGGTTGGTGGTTGGTGTAGCAGGAGCCTGTCACATCCAAACCGTGCCTGGGGCCACACCAGGGATTGTCCACGGAAGCACTTTGTGCCCAGCCAGGGGGGGACGGCTCAGCTCCTGTCTGGCACCTGCCTGGCATGGGAAAGAGGAGGCTCTGTCTCCTTTAAGTGCTTGTGAAAACTGTCTCCTGCTGCCTGCTTGCCAAGCCAGGCCCGAGGAGCTGGCACTGGCCCAGCTGTGTGAGGGGAGCTGTGTGGTGCCAGGAGCTGGCACTGGGTGAGAGGTAGGACATGGTGCTGGAGCAGTGCCCAGAGCTCAGCCCCAGGAACAGCACGTGATGAGCACGGCTGGGGAGCCAGAGCCTGAGGCAGTGAGGGGTGCCCAGGGACACTGCTGGCACAGGTAAGAGGTGCCACAAGGTCCCTGGGGACGCTGTGAGAGGTGCTGCAGGGTCTCAGCTGTGCTCTGTAGGATGGGTGTGAAGTGTCACGGTGCCCAGGGATGCTGCTGGCCCCAAGGTTGTGCCCATGCAGGGCTTCTTCCAGCAGCACCACCCCACACTGTGCCCATGTCCTGCTGAGCTCACCCCTTACACCCCACACAGCTCCCACCAGACCATATCCAGCCTGCATCCCCCTCTTCATCCCCATCCTCTCTGCCTCTCACCAGGCTGTGCCAGCAGCAGGCAGGGAGCAAAGGTGCTGTCCTGGCCCTGCCTGGGTCCAGGATGCTGCTGGGCACCAGCATTGCCCAGTCATCCCGGGCCCCAGTTGGAGGAAGAAACCTCTTTCTGGAGTTTCCCAGTGGCTGGGTTGGGGTTTTTCGTTTGTTTGTTGGAAATCTGTGTTGATTCTTGTCTGTCCTTAACTAGTCCCTGTCTCACCTGGGGCAGCCCCTTGGGTGCTGTCCCATGATCAATGCAGAGCTATTTGCACTATAGTACTACACACAATTGCACATAACTAATATTTATGGCAAGGGGGGCTGATTCTCTCCCAGTGATTGCATTGTCAGGGGTTGGGTTATATTTTTGGGTTGGGTTTTCATTTTTTCCCTTGTGACTGACTCACTCTTTCCTGTTCCATTTCTTCCCTTTGCCTAATGTTGTTGTTCAGAACCATGATGCATCATGTTACTAAGAATTTCCCTGGATCTTAAAGATGTGTGTTTTTATTAGTCAGCAGCCAGCAGGTGAATGGCTTCCCTGGACACCTCGGAGCCCTTTGGAGCTGCTGGCAGGGAGGGATTGCACCCTGGGAGCATCCTGGTGGGCAGCACTGCCAGGGCACCATGCAGGGGGGAATTCCAGCACTAGACTCCCAGGGAGGGAAGAAGCAGCGTGGGATGCTTTTTGCTGGGAGGGTGGCCAAAGTGCTGAAACTCCCAGTAACTGTTTTCTGGAAAGGGAAGTACAGCAGGATGTAGTAGACCCTCCCAGGCTTTGCCTGGGATGGGGAACAGTGGGAATGTGGAGGTTTCAGGGGGTGAGATGCAAAATTGCCACGGGCTGGCAGTGCCCTGAGCACAGCAACAACAGTCCACGTCTTGTTGGCTCTGGTGCCCCTGCAAGGCTTGGTGCTGGGGTGGGGACACGGAGGCAGTGCAACTCCCATGCCAGGGGAGAACTGGTGGGAGAGTCCATGGCAAGGATGACATCCCCTGGCCCCAGCTCTCCAGCACTCTGGGGCCACCCTGGCCTAAATGAAGGAAGTGTTGTGAAAGCAGCATTTCCCTGCCCCAGGGGACTGTAACACCCTGCCTGTCAGCGAGGCAGGCACTGCAGGCTGTGCATGGTGCTGCTCCTGATTTCAGTCACAGCCACAGTGCCAGGCGTGCCAGCCTGGGGCAGGGAGCAGGGCCAGGAGTGCTCTGTGGGCAGGTTCTGCCTGGGACACAGCTGCTGCTGACACTGCTCTGGCCTTCCAGGTGGGAGAAGCAACACAGCTCCTAGGCAGCTTCTACTCCCCACTGGCTGCAGTGTGGTTGTTATTCCCATCATAGGAATAATAAAGATGATTTTTTTTTTCCAGTGAGTGTTTCCTGGCCTCCTTTGGAATCAGACTCTATTCAGCCTGTGCTAGCCTCCTGCTCTCTGCCTAGGGGGGGACATGGGGATAGAGGGGTGTCCTACAAAACCAGAACTGGGAAAGCTCAGGCTGGCTTGGAAAAGCCCATCAGCTGAGGAGTTTTTTGGAGAAGCAGAAGTTTGGGTTCCCATCCTTTCTCCCTCAACTCTCCTCTCTCAGCTCCCCCAGACAGCCACAGGTGATGGGGAGACCTCGAGCCTGGTACTCAAAATGCCTTTTGGCCTCCATGACAGTGGGCAGGTGGCCCTGGCACTCCCATTCCTGCATTGCCCACCCATTGCTGCAGCCCAGCTCTGGAGCACAGCCAGGGTGCTCAGCCCTCCTGCAGATGCCCGTATGTCCCCCAGTCCCAAATCTAAGACAGCACCAGCCCCTGGCTGAGCCCCGGGAGATGAGGCAGCATTGGGGCAAGGATGCAGCTGCAAGGAAGAGCAGCTCCAACCTCTAGAATCCACAGAAGCCAGATTTCCACTGAGCCACAAGTCAGCTGAAGCATCCCCTCTCCAGGGCGTGATGCTGCACCCTCTGCCTCCCCCTCTTCCCCATCCCACAAGCGCGTTCCCCACGGGCAGTTTCAGCGCTTTATTCTCTGCTACAGCACCCCGTGGCCACGGCTGCAGGGGGGGGCTGCTCCCTCACCCCCAGCGTGGCACCGCAGTGTCCTTGGAGCTGGAGGCTGCAGGAGCTGCAGCAGTCTGAGAGCTGGCACTTAAGGAATCCTGGCTGGGGCCGCGCGCTGCTCCTCGGCCGGGCACGGGGAGGGCGCACGGCCGGGCATGGCTGTGGTCTGGTCCTGCTGGGCTGGGTCACTCCACTTCGGGCATCTCTTAAAAAACGTGGTTCAAAAACACCACCGATTCTGGGCTGTGACCAGGTGCTCGCAGCTTTGTTTCTCTTACAAAGAAACCAAACGCAACCTTTTCTTCCCTTTTATGAGCAGTTCTCGATTTTGGCCAGAAATTGCTGTGCCCACCACTCCTCCAGGTCGATGGGAACGAAGTCTGAAACAGAAGGGAGGGAGAGAGGGGATCAGCTGGAGTAGGAGCAGAGCTCTGAGTGCTCCCTTCTGAGTCCCAGAAAAAAAATAACCACGGAATTACAGAATATCCTGAGCTGGAAGGGACCCACAAGGATCATCCAAGTCCAGCTCCTGGCCCTGCATAGACACTCCAACAATCCCACCCTGGGCCTGGCAGCGCTGTCCAAACTCTCCTGGAGCTCTGGCAGCCTCGGGGCCGTGCCCATTCCCTGGGGAACCTGGGCAGTGCCCAGCACCCTCTGGGGGAAGAACCTTTCCCTGATATCCAATTTAATGATACCCCCAGGTCTTCCCCACCCCTGTACCATGTCCCCAAAAGGCCAGACTGGGTTTACAGGGACGTTCTCTTCCTTGGAGAGCTCTCAGCCACTGGGAGCCTGCAGGCTGCTGTCCCTGCCCTGATTCCAGTGCCACCAGATAAGTGTTGTCCCCATGCCCAACAGGTCCTGCTGGCCCAAGGAGAAGCGGGTCCCCACATGGGACTCCTCTCTCTCCAGAACAATGTTGAACCTGCTGGCAGCAGGAGAAAGCCTGAATCCAGAGGAGTCAGGAACACAGTGGAACATCCAAGGGCCACAGTGGGACATCCCCACCACGATGCCTGTAGCCAGCTGTCTCTCCCCTGCATCCCCAGAGTGACCTCAGCACCAGCAGGGCAGACCCAACCAGTCCCTCTGACACATCCAGCACTGGAATCCTCCCCCTCCTTCCACCACAGCCCTGTTCAGGTGCAGGCTGAGCCCACTGCCACTCACTGCACCCTGAGCCTGATGCACCCCAAAGTGCCACAACCACTGCTCGCTTACTGTTGAGTCCAGGGTTGGGGGTTTTCTCCACGTACTGCACGGGGCCGCAGGCGCTGTCCCCGCTCCGGCTGCCGTCCAGCTGCTGCTCTACCTGCTGCCAGGCTGCCGAGGGGGAACAAGCACTGGGTGGGTTTGGGACAGGGCTCCCAGTGTGGGGGGCTGCAGGGCAAAGGAGGGCAAGTCCCCAGGCTGGGGACTCCATCCCTGCCACCCATGTGCCCAGCACGGTGTAGGTGCTGGGGAAGGATTCCAGCCCCCCAGGTTCTGCCCCAGGGACCCTCTGCCCTCACCTTCGTAGACAAAGCGGACGTTCTCCTCGTGGGCCAGGGTGTAACATTCCTCAGGGGCCGAGATCTGCTGCAGCAGCAGCGGGGGCCTCTTGCCATTCACTCTGTTGAAGACGAGTTTCTGCGCTGGGCTGTGGAGGGAGGGAAGCAAGGGGCTGTGAGGGCACAGGCAGCTCTGCCTACCCCAGCAAGAACTGGGGCAGTTCAGGTGACCTGGGCTGCCCCATGGTGCACACAGTCACCCACAGCTGCAGTCACCCAGCCCCGTCCCCAAGGATTGGGATGGAAAGAGTCAGTTCCCAGGGATTCTGACACAGGAGGGGTGCAAGGGGAGCTCCCTGGGGAAAAGCATCAGCTGCCCATCTCCCACCCATCCTCCAACCTAATACCAAGTGCTGTCCCTAAGATAAAGAATCTGCCACCAAAATTACAGGAACATCAGGAAATGGAAGTGAAATCCAGTTAGGTACAGCAGACCTGCGATCCTCCACAGATCCAGCAACCAGGCTCACTGGAACAGCTCTGGCCCCAGCATATCCCCAAGGTGCCCCAGGATTGGGATATAACACTCTGTAAAGTGGGAGCAGGTTAGGCTTCCTCCAAGCTGGAATCCCCTCTGGTGAGGGGCACTTCAGCCACCCCCTGCCTGGATGCAGCAACACCCACCAGAGCTAAAGGAAAAACTTGGGAAGAAACCTGGCAGCATCTCCAAAGCAAAACTCCAATATTTTGGCTTTTCTTCCTAGCTCAAGGGCAAGACATGTCTGCAACAGCCACGTTCCTCATGGGACAAAGTCTAAGGGGCCCTAGGAGTGGGTTTGGAGGGCAGGAGTGACCGGGAGCACGAAGCTCCTGCAGATCTGTAGGCAGGGGCTGAGGAAGGCAGTGACCCTCAAGCCCCCAAAGCCAGGGGCACTGGGCAGGCAGGAGGAGGACAAGC